>JARHVA010007397.1:0-202500 GCA_037957365.1 Torreya grandis
AGTATGGCCTAATAGGGTATGAGGTTCAGTTTCCAAGGTAATAATGAGCATGTGTGAATTTTTAGTGGTGTGATATATTATCCCAGATGTATTGACCGATTTTTAATTCATGGTTTGTAATAAAAAACATGAAAAGTGGTTTTGAGGTCTCTTAAGAGCACATAATAAAGGGTTCTCAACCCAAGAAGGAATTTTAGGTGTTGATTGGCATGTGTGACCTCTACATGATAAAATAATATTTCATGGTATATGGGTAATTTTACTATCTAAAATTTCCAAGCATTAGTTTTTGGATTAAGAGGTTATGCTTTATGAATGATCGTTAAGACTAGAAGATGGTTTAAACCCTCAAAGAACACTAATAGTGACCCGATGTTGAATATGTTGATCATAACAACCTATAATGGTATAAATGACTATATAAAATATTATATATTGTATTAAACTCTACTAGGCACCTCCATCTGTGATTGAGTTGTCAGATGAGTGAGTGGACCCTACATGAAAGGTCTTATTTCTCAAATATTTGTTATAGTAATCATAGTTGACCAAGTCAATGTATGAAAATAATTAGATGGATAAGATTTATAATTTTATTTTTTTTCCATGGTGTTTTTTTAGTGGTTTATATCCCTTATATGTGTTACACCTATCATTTAAGACAACCTATCTCTACAAATCCTAATGGTGCAAATAGTCAGAAACCCAAGAAGAAGTGAGAAGTTGATTAGGGATGTGTTATAATGGAATAGGGATGAATAAAATTTATTGGATAAATTTTTTAATACTTTTAATAAATTCTCATTTTTTTTTTAAAAAAAATGGAGGTTGATGATTATAGTGAAAAATTTGCTCACAAGTTGGTTTTTCTAGCGTAGTGAGGTCTGTATACAGTGAGGTTATGAGATTGTTTTGCAAGACCAATATTATCATTTGGCCATATTATCTATCTATATAATAATTATATAATGATAAAATATAATAATCCACATATATAATTAGTATTTAAAGTGTTCATATAGGTGTTGAAGGTCAAAATCACCATGATTGGTCTTCAAGGTAAATTGTCAGTTTTGGGTAAACAAGTTGCAGTGATGAGTTGGACACTTTATTCCCTGAGTTAAAGGATATAATATACATAGTTTTTATATTTTTTAATTTTATGTCTTATCCATTATTTTGATAATATTTTAATTCAATTTAATATTTTGAAATATTAAATCCAAAATGGCTTGTCTAGTTGAGTGAGGTTTGAGAGAGAGAAGGTCAACAAATTAGTCTACAAGACCAATAGTTTCTAATAGATCTTATGTTATTTTTATTGTAGGTTTTTATAAGTATGTTATAAGATAATTTTAATATATTTAAATTCCTTTATTTTTTTCCTTCAGGTGTCATAATCTTAGGTTTCCATGATTGTGTTTTGAAGCTAGCTGGCAGTTCTTAGTGGGTTATTTGCATAGAAGGGTTTGAGCCCTTTTGCCCTAAGTTGTGAAGTATAAATCATATGGTGATGACAATAAGTTAATTTATATTATTTATATGTTTTTTTTTCCATGATTATTTTTTAAAATTTTGTTTATGATTTAGTTGTTCAAGACAAACTTTTTGGTATGCATAGGCCTAATTTTGAATAGTACAAATGGTGTGCTTTAAGTGGTGATGTAATATCCCTCTAGATATCAAAACAAAAGCTCTAAGTTGCTTATCTAAATTTTTGCAAAATATCTTCAAATAGATAAATAAATCACAGTATAATCTCTTATTTATTTGCTCATAAGCTTACAATAGAGGTCCTCTGTCAAGTATACAAAGAATATTGAAAGTACGACCTTAATAGCCTGAATATTTCGCAAACTGGGAAAGAAATCTAGATCTGGTACGTCTCAGCCTACTGTGTCAAAAAACACAGTCACCGACGTCAGTTATACTGCCATCGTCAGTCGACCTAGAGTCGTTAATCTGCTGACGTCGGTGATATGTCGACCGATGTCGGTCTCTGTAGGTCTCTACTCACCGATGTCGGTACCTGAACTTTCTATTGATGCATACATATTTTCATGGATCTATACGGACTTCGTACAGTCGCTGATATAGCACACCCTGTATGCTTGATCCTAATCTATAGAATTATGGGCTAATACAAAAGATCTATATTTGGATAATTCTTTAATCAAAACCCAAAATAATGAAATACCTGTAAACCCTTGTGATAGATTTTGTTTGAAGTTATCTCTCAAACTTGTAAACACCTGTGATAACTTTTATATAAAGTTATCTCTCAATTTGGCAATAGATCAGCTGATCTCTCACAACCTCTGAATCGCACACAATGAAGATTTAATGTTCTTCAATGCAAATGGAATCCTAGAACCCTTGGCTCAGTCTTCACAGAAGAATTTCTTAACAAGAATCAATATCAATAATAATCATGAATACAAACTCTCTCCCATGAGAAATTTTTGTACCCCTCCAAAGGTGTGCTTGCTAAAATTAGATTCCCTTAAATTAGACTTAGGGCTTCTTAAATTAGAACTAGGGTCTTAAAATTAGACCAATTCTTAAATTAGAATTAGGATCTTAAAATTAGACCCAATAATTAATAATTAATTAAAATTAGACCAAATAATTAGTATTTGATTAAATCAATCAAATATTAATATCTCCCTTAATTCATGTCTGAAAGAGCCTGAATGAAATCCAAACCCATCTCCATCAAGACCCTCTATCCATCCCATCAGCCTACAAGGGTCGCATAATAGGCTAATCATCTGCTTGAAAAGATGTCAACTAGAAGGGGACATGATAGTTTGCCCCTCCTGAAATTGCTTGTCCTCAAGCAATCTCAACTCTGGATGCTATAGAATATCCTCGCTTTCCCATGTCGCATCCTCTACTGGCAAATCTTTCCACTTTACCAAATATTCCCTGATAGTCCTCCTACGCAACTGTCTCTCTCTAGATTCAAAGATGGACTCAGGTACTAAAATCAACTTTCCCTCGTCATCTAAGGGAGGTAAAACTCTAGAAGGTATCACACGGTGTCCTAACACCTTTTTGAGGCGTGATACATGAAAGACATTGTGTACCTTGCTCTCTTTCAGAAGCTCTAGCTCATAAGCCATCTCTCCAACACGTCTCAGGATCCTAAAAGGATCGTAGTAACATGGCTTAAGCTTCTCTGCTCCACTCTTCTTAAGAGTAGACTAACGGTAAGGCTGCAACATAAGATAGACCATGTCACCCACATCAAAAGATCTCTCGATCCTCCGCTAATCTGCATATTGCTTCTGCTGATTCTGTGCCTTAGCAATATTCTCCTTGAGAGTCCTCATAATATCCTGACTCTCCTGTAATAAGTCTCCAGCACTCAGCACTCTACTATCGCTCAGTAGCAAATCTAGAAAACTCGGTGCCTCATACCCATACAATGCCATAAAAGGAGACATCTGAATGGTCATGTGGAAAGTTGTGTTATAGCAATACTCGCATAAATGAATCCACTTGACCCAAGCTTTTTGCTGCCCTATAATGTAGTTCCTGAGGTAGCCCTCCACCCATTTGTTCACTATCTCTGTCTGTCCATTGGTTTGTGGGTGGTAGCTGGTGCTAGGTGTAACCTCAGTCCCATAGAGTCAGAACACCTCCTACCAGAAGTGACTTAGGAACTGACTATCCCTATCACTCACTATGCTCCGAGGCAATCCATGCAGTCGAAATACCTCTTAGAAGAAAACCTCTGCTACCTATGTAGCTGTGTGTGTGGTGGTAATCAGAAAGAAGTGGGCATACTTCGTTAACTGATCCAAAACTACATATATGCAATCTCATCCTTAGTCTTTAGGCAAGCCTATAATGAAATCCATCGACAAACACTCCCACTTCCTGTCAGGAATTGGAAGTGGCCGCAACAATCCTACTGGGTACATGTTCTCCTGCTTGTTCTACTGACAAACAGGGCACTCATGCACATACTAAAGAACATCTACTTTGACACCTTTCCATGTGAATCTCTCCCTAATCTTTTTGTAAGTCTTAAAATATCTGGGATGTCCTATAGTGGGTACATCATGAAAGGCTCGCATGATAATGTTCTTCATCCATGATCCTGGGATCAAATAAACCCTATTCTTGTAAATGATCAAGTCATTCACAAGAGTATATCTGGTGTCAACCGTCAATCCCTCAACAATGTTGGATGCCCATGTATCCTTGGCATACTCTACCATAATCATATGTCACCAATCCTCTGTAATGTGGACCATGGTACTCAGATACAGTCTGCGTGAAAGAGCATCAGCCACAACATTCTGGGTGCCCTTGATGAAAGAGATGTCAAAGCCATATTCCTGTATTTTACTCACCCACTTCTGCTGATGATCATTGAGGTCTCGCTGCCCCAAGAAATGTCTCAAACTGTTGTGGTCTGTTTTGATGCAAAATTTTCTGCCCACGAGATATTGCCTAAATTTTGCCAAGGCATGCATGATAGCAAGCATCTCCTTATCATATATGCTGTACAGTCTCTCTGGTCCCTTGAGCTTATGGCTCTCATATACTATGGGGTGCTTGTCCTGCATAAGCACTGCTCCAATGCCCTCACCTGAAGCATCGCACTGAAGCTCGAAAGGCTTCAAAAAATTAGGTAGTGCCAAAACTGGGCACGTAGTCATCAACTCCTTAAACCTTTCGAAACACTCCTGTGCTTCAGGTGTCCAACAAAAAGCATCCTTTTTCATCAAATCTGTCATAGGAGCTGCATGTCATGAATAACCATTCATGAACCTATGATAAAATCCACACAAACCTAGAAATCCCCTTAGCTGTGTTAGGTTTGCTGGAATAGGCCAGTCTATGATAGCACGGATCTTCTCAGGATCCATCCGCACTCCCCCTACACTGATAATATGACCCAAGTATAAAAATTCAGTCATTCCCAAATCACATTTGGACTCCTTGGCATACAAGGATTCCCTCTCCAAGATGCTGAGTACAGTCTCCAGATGAGCCAAATGCTCCAGCCAAGTCCTACTGTATATAAGAATGTCATAAAAAAACAAGTACAAACCTCCTCAGTAGTGAATGGAAGACTCTATTCATGGTGGACTGAAATGTTGTTGGCGCATTAATAAGCCTGAATGGCATCACTATAAACTCATAGTGTCCACAATGGCAACGAAAAGCTGTCTTATCCACGTCCTGCTCGCGAACCCTGATCTGATGATAGCCTGACCTTAAGTCTATCTTCATGAAGTAATGTGCACCATGGAGCTCATCAATAAGCTCATTAATATGAGGTATAGGATACCTATTCTTAATGGTTCTCTTATTCAGGGCTCTGTAGTCAATGCACATGCATAGGGTGCCATCCTTCTTCTTCACTAGAACAACTGAAGAAGCAAATAGTGATTTGCTAGGCCGAATGTGACCCATAGCCAGTAACTCCTTAATTGTATTTTTGATCTCATCCTTCAACCACTTAGGATGTCAATAAGGAGTAATCATAATGGGTTTAGCGCCCTCCTCAAGATCAATAATATGCTCAATGCCCCTGTCTGGAGGTCTCCCTAGTGGAATGTCACTAAATACCTTATCATGCTTGACTCTCAACTGCTGAATGTCAAGATGATACTCAATCTTCTACTGTCCCTCCTGCATTGGAGCCAATGTGCACTCGACAGCCCACTCTACCATGTCATGTCACATGAGCCTCTCCATCCAATGTAAAGAAATATTTTTGATGTTGTTGTCCCGTATTGCCTTAAGAATGTGTGTCTTCCCCTCAACATCAAAACGGATCTCCATATCCTTAAGACTAAGAGTGACTACCTCAAGGGAATGAAGCCACTTCATGCCCAAAACTAAATCTATATCCCCCATGTTGACCACATAATAATCAGCCTTGAACTCATAGTTGTTCAAGCACAATGGGAGATCTCTGATCATCCGCTCACACCTGAGAGTGTAACCGTCAGCTACCTTAACTCTAATGCACTCAAACTCTTTGGTGGTGAGTCCACGCTTCTCCACAAATCTAGTATCAATAAAATTATGTGTGGCTCCAGTGTCAAGAAGGGTGATGACCCTCTGTCAAACCAAAAATCCATGGAGTCTAAATGATCCCTCGTGTTGGATGCTAGATAGACGTGCCTCCTGAATCTGGAGCTCTAACTCTGCCTCTACCCTAGGCTCTGAAGCCTCCGCCTCTGGCTCCTCAGAAAAATTGTGATGTTTTGAATCTTCTGATTCCTCATCCTCATAATAGGCCCACATCACCCGATTTGCTTTGCCCTTAGGCCTCAAAGGACAATCGTGATTAGCATCATATGGACCTTTGCAGTAGAAACACAGCTTCTTCCTGCGTAGATCATTAAGAGCCTCTCTATCCAAAGGTGGTGCTGCTAGGTTGGCCTTTGAATCATTCTTAACACCTAATTTATCTATGTTGAAACTTGGTCTTTCTCTATTCTTGTTGAAGCCCTTACTATCCCTGGATGAAGAAGTACCTCTGGAGTTAGATCTACTTGATGGGGCTGCCATCTCCATACTACACGCCTTCTTCATAGCTTCCTGTAATGAAGGAGGATCAAAGCCTTTGATCTAACCTCTCAATGGTTCTGTCAATCCCTCCATGAAGAATACTACAAGTCACCTCTCTAAAATGTCAGGAACCATAACTGATAACTTCTGGAAGTCACCAATGTAAGACTCTAGACTGCCACTTTGGCGCAACTGTGCCAACTCTCAAAAATAGGACTCTGGATCCCTCCTATTAAAATGCTCTACCAGCCTATCCACAAACTCCTAATAAGATGTGATCTAATCATGATGGAGTGTCACCATCCTGTGGTGCCACCAATCGTGAGCTACTCCCTTAAGATGTAGTGTCGCATATCTGATAGCATCTTCCTCAGCCATCGGTTGCAATGTGAGAAATGTATCCAGCTTACTAACCCAGGACTGTGTTGTCACCTTACCACTACCATCAAACATTGCTAGTGTGAGCTTGCTCATAGCATGCTTCAAATCATTGTTTTGGGGTCTTGGTCTCCCATTTTGTCGACCTCGGTAATGTTCTTTCCTTTGTGTGAGGAATCGGTCAAAAGTAATCATCTCCCTGACCACAGGTGGTAATGACTCCCACTCATCAGTCACTACTATAAGTGTGTCTATAAATGCCTCCTCATGCTCCTCACTTGCTATCACCTCCTCAGCCTCCTATCTCACAAAGGTAGGTCTAGTAGGCCTGTTAGCTGTACGAGAAGCAGTCCTAAGGCCTCTCTGTGATCCTGCATCACTCTTGACATCATCACGATGTGGGGAATGTCTCCTCGGAGTACCCAATATTGGCAGTACTACTGCCAACTACTATAGTACTGCGTTATTCTACCTTTGCCCTTCTCGTATGTCTTTAAGAGTAAGTAAAACCTCTACATCATCTTGATCTCTAGGATAGTGAGGAATACGGGCCCTGTCAATATCGTCACCCATGTCTTCCATCTGTTGTCCTAAAACTTGAGTGCCTTCAAGCAAAGCTCTACTATGTGTGTTATACCTATGTGGTTCCAACTCTTGTGGCTGCATAAGATCTATAAACCCTCAGGATGGCAGGATTTAGCTCTGATACCACTATAATATCCCTCTAGATATCAAAACAAAAGCTCTGAGTTGCTTATCTAAATTTTTGCAAAATATCTTTAAATAGATAAATAAATCACAGTATAATCTCTTATTTATTTGCTCATAAGCTTACAATAGAGGTCCTATGTCAAGTATATAAAGAATATTGAAAGTACGGCCTTAATAGCTTGAATATTCCACAAACTGGGAAAGAAATTTGGATCTGGTACGTCTCGACCTGCTGTGTAAAAAAACACAGTCACCGACGTCAGTTATACTATCATCATCAGTCGACCTGAGTCATTAATTTGCTGACGTCAATGATATGTCGACCGATGTCGGTCTCTGTAGGTCTCTGCTCACCGATGTCGGTGCCTGAACTTTTTGTTGATGCGTACGGATTTTCACAGATCTGTACGGACTTTGTACGGCCACTAATATAGCACACCCTGTATGCTTGATCCTGATCTGTAGAATTATGGGCTAATACAAAAGATCTATATCTGGATAATTCTTTAATCAAAACCCAAAATAATGAAATACTTGTAAACCCTTATGATAGCTTCTGTGTGAAGTTATCTCTCAAGCTTGTAAACACCTGTGATAACTTTTGTATGAAGTTATCTCTCAATTTGACAATAGATCGGCTGATCTCTCATGACCTCTGAATCGTACACAATGAAGAGTTGACGTTCTTCAATTCAAATGGAATCCTGGAACCCTTGGCTCAGTCTTCATAGAAGAATTTCTTAACAAGAATCAATATCAATAATAATCATGAATACAAACTCTCTCCCATGAGAAATTCTTATACCCCTCCAAAGTTGTGCTTGCTAAAATTAGATTCCCTTAAATTAGACTTAGGGCTTCTTAAATTAGAACTAGGGTCTTAAAATTAGACCAATTCTTAAATTAGAATTAGGATCTTAAAATTAGACCCAATAATTAATAATTAATAATTAATTAAAATTAGACCAAATAATTAATATTTGATTAAATCAATCAAATATTAATATCTCCCTTAATTCATGTCTGAAAGAGCCCAAACGAAATCCAAACCCATCTCCATCAAGACCCTCTATCCATCCCATCAGCCTACGAGGGTCGCATAATAGGCTAATCATCCACTCGAAAAGATGTCAACTAGAAGGGGACATGACAGGTGATTGGACTTAAAAATTGTTATTGAAACTATAATAAATTAAAATTGGTATATTTTAGTGTAATTTCATGTTTTCATACCATATTATGTTTTTAATTTTTTCCAAGGAAGTCAAAGTGTAACGTGACTTAAGTAGACCTAATGGGATTAGGTCTCCATGAGACCTAAAGATGAGATATTGCCTAATTAAGGTAGGTTAGACCTAAATGGACTCAAATAAAATTTGATACATGTTTATTATATGTCATAATATCTATTTCATGGATGACATATGAGGGTAAGGGTGCTAGGTTGACCATGAAGGATATGAATATGAGACTTGTATAAATACAAGGCAGTTTTAGGCCTATTCAAGAGTGAAGAGATGTAGCAAACAAAATAGATTTTTTTTTTAGTATATTAATGTATTATAGACCATAATATTAGTTTATATTAATAAATATGAATATTTAATATAGGTTATTTATATAAAAATTAGGGTCACATGACCTAATCAGTCTTGAATAGACCTAATTGAGTGAGAAGGCCTAGAATATAGTTTGAGAAGGATAAGAGTGTGAAGAGATGAAGAGGTGTTCATCATGAGTTAGTTGAGAAAAAATGTTTCTTAAGGGTGATAAAATAAATTAGGTTGCTTATTTGGTGCTAATTCATCTAGGGGGTTGGTTCCTCCTTGTAATTTGGTGCTTGTTAAAGCCTAGTTGAGTTAGTGTTAAGCTAGTTGGGGTTGGTGCTCAATGTGAAGTGGGTGCTTCACTAAATTTGGATTTTAACTTATATTAATTTATTAAATTTTAATATATCATTGGTTTTTCTTCCCCTTAATGTTTTTTAACACATGTGATGTGTTCTTGTTCTTCATGCATGCTAGATCTATATGCTTGTTTGAATGATATATGATTTCTTAAGTGAAATTGATAAGAAATTTTTTAAAGATTAATTCTCCTCCAATCTCATTAATTCTACTTTCAAAATTTGGTATCATATCCTGGTCCTTTTAAGTAGATCTAAAATCCTAAAGGAGATCCTAGAAGCAAGGATGGCTAGTTAACAAGCTCAAGGTGGTTTCTCTACCAGTAAGGATCTATTATTTAATTGATCTAAAAATGACTTTTAGAATATTATAATTAATATATATTTGATGTATAAATGTCAATATATTTTAAAATCAATTATGGATGGCTATAGTCCTCCTCTTATTCCACCAATTGATGCAGCAAGTAAGGAAGCTAGTGAAAAAAACTCCAAGGCAATGAATGTCATTCTTTATGGCCTATCAGAGCCAAAAATTATAAAGGTGATGCACTATGTATAATTATAAGAGATATGGGAAAATTTGAAGACAATCTATGAAGTATACACCAAGGTGAAGATGGCCAAGTTGTATACTCATCAGAGATAGTTTGAAAGTCTAACGATGAAGAAAAAGCTGAAGTGAAGCTTAAGGAAGAATTGGTAAGTGTTAGCCAAATTTGGCCTACATAAATATACTTTTAATAAAAATGTTTTGAATAGATGAGTATATTTCTGGATGGAATGAGTGGTTCAATTATCACATGTAGCTTGCAAAGATTTTGAAACACTTTAAGTAAACTTAAAGTGTATTTTGTCAAATATTTAGAAAGCAATTTCTCATGGTGACCAATGCAATCAAGATCATGGGACAAGTTTTCATAGGTCTTAGGAACTCATTTTGATCCTTAAAAGTTCTTTCACAAGCATAGAAGATTCATACCATCATAAATATGTCATATAGAAACAAATAGGTCAATTTGATTGAACAGTTAATAAATGCACCTAGGGAAGCTCTCAGACCAAAATATTACACAGACATGAAGTTATTCATGCTAAGATCATCCTCTAAAAAATTGGTGTCTTTAGTAGGTTGATATCTCAAGATATAAATCTTTAAATTTAGACTGACATAATGAGATGTGCATGTGAACATCAAGCTTAAGTTAAGATAAATAATCATTTAAATTCAAATGTTCCCCAAGTTGAACGTAAAGATGATAGAAGTCATGATCTTGGGATCTTAGTTGGAAGATCTAGGACATGTGATGACTAAAAAAGTTAGTGGGCTTTGGAGATCTAATGGTATGTGTTGGATTATACATCAAATATCAATGGTGAGCTCATAATCAAAAGGTTAGTGGGGTCCACAAGAAGCACATGAGACTAAAAAAATGTCACATTGTCAAAGGTCAAAATCAAATACCAATGTGGGGATGCCAAGTGTCATGATCTCAGGTACCTAAATAGATATCTAATAGTGCATATTTATTAACAAAAGCAATGGTCCCAAATGAATCAATGGTGCATGATTCATCATACCAAAATAGATCAATGATGAGTGATGAGCCAAAAGGTTGATGGATCCTAAGAGAAAATTCATGAGTGATAAGTGTCTCAACTACATTAGACTTGCATAATATCAATGGCTCACATTCATTCATAACAAGAAAGATTGATGGTACGTGTGAGGTTAAGAAGTCAAAGAGCTAAGAGCATTATCTTTCGAGATGAATGAAGAGCTAATAGCTGGCATAATGTGAATATACCATAATAAGATCAATGACTAAAGTTAAAATTTGAAATCTAAGGGACTTCAAATGGATAATGAATTCAACTTAGGTTGATCCAAGGTAAATGTTTCAAAAGTATGCCATGAAGGCAAACACACTAGACAAAGGATTTCATCACCCTAGGTAGGTAAAATGAGTAAATGCAAGATAAAATATGATCTATATCACTAGGAATGGCTCTTAAAAATCTATCTAACACCATTAAAGCTCTATAAAACCTATTGAAATGTTTTATACATATATTTTACATATTATGATAAAAATTCTTAGCTTGTAGATCTTCAATGCAATCATGACTATATGAAAACCAATAGGGTGATTGGTTTTCATCCATAATAGATATATATATTCAAGAATTAGAAGTAATGTTAGAATGGTGATTGTGTAAATAATATCAAAAATAAAACCAATGAATAAGATCAAGTAACTGCTTGGTAACATGAAGAATATCAAACATGATTGAGGAAGACAATGAAGGGCATTAGTACAGAGTGGCTTGAGAAGTATTCATGCAGTGGTTGGGATTGCTTCTTATAACTAATCTTGATCTTCACATTCTCCAACATATTAGAGAAAGAGATAGTGGCATTATTTTAGGGGTAAGTCTTGAGAAGGATGGTAGTGATGGTTATTTTGAGTGGAATTGGGCTCATCAATGATCCCTTTAATGCCAATTTCTCTCTCTCTTCATGTACATTGATTTAATACTATTATTTTATTGTAGGTTGTGTGAAGTGTTAACTAGTGAGATTTGTCTTGAAGTGTCATATGTCTATAGTGTCTTACATAGACCTAACTCTTTTTGTCCTTCAAGTTGTAGGTCTCTTTTCAACCTTCATACGAAATACTCATGTTTAAAACTTTGTCATAGAATCTGATCAATCCTTGTTCCCATTGGATTCATTAGTAGTCATGAAAGGGTCCAAGTTAAGAGTGGATCATTGAACATTTGGTGCATCACCATATTTAAACTAGGTTTTTATTTACATATTTTTTCCCCTTTTCATCCCAATAGATTGAGTTTTAAGAATAAATATTCAAATTTTCACATCTAAGGAGCTAGCCTCATTAAAAATCCTAGAGGTTTGACCCAAAATTAGGTAACCCATAGCCTAGGTCATTCCCATGTTGGACTGTATTTGGACAAAGGACTTGAACAATTCTTCACTCAGCTAGGGTGTAATCTAAGGCTACAGAATTTATGGCACACTTGGTAGGACACAAAGACATTTTCCTTGGCATGGTTGAAGTTTAGATCTAAGAAGGGCTATTTGTAGAAGAATACATCCATCATCATCATAATCTAAAAATTCTCCAAGTTATAGAGTACATATCATCATTTATTCAGCACCTCTCATGTCAAATATTACTAGAAGGTAAGCTAGTAAAGGCATTCACTTTGAATTTATTGAGCTACCTTCTATTTCATATAAAAGATCAAGATTCAATAGGATAAGTCCTTATCCAAAAAATAAATATTCATCTCCTAATCATCCTATTGTTTTAAGTAGTATAACCCCCACTATGCAAATGGCAAGGCATAAAATGCAAGTTTTTGTACCCTTCAATGCTGGAAGCCCTATTAGCCTTCAACAACATGATGACATCCTTTTTGTGTATTTTAAGAGTCTACCATTATTTAAAAGAGAAAACTCCACCACCCATATAGAACACATAGCTAACATTATAAACCTTTATTTATTATATAACATTACGCAAGAGAATATGGCCATGAGATTACTAGATGTATCCTTGAAATAGAAATCCCTACAATGGTATAGGGATCTATATCCTACCTCACCCAATACTTGGGATGAGTTTGGTGATTTCCTATGTAAAGATTTTGAGGACAAAATTGACCAGGTGTCACTTGTTGAACAACTCAGCTCAATCAAGAGGGCATCCCAAGAATCTATGGTTGATTTTAACTATAGATTCTAAAATAATTGGGATAGGATACCTATCATCATTAAGCCCACACTCAATTATCCTTTTCTTTATTATTTGAGAGCATTAAATTTAGACATTTTAGTCATGATCTAATCTATGGGTGGGACAACTTTACCTAGGGCTTATGAGATAAATATAAGGGCAAAAAAATATTTGATATAAGTATGGGAACTCATGCCAAGACCCCTCATGCCACTTTTTTTTAGCTTCAACCACCTACCATTGCTCCATTATCCACTCCAAACAATAAAGCCCAACCTCATGAGAGTCAAGCAAAAAAATTGTGAGGATTGAGAGCTTGTTGAAATCACAAAACAACAAGATAGTCACTCTAGAGAGACACCAATAGAAATCATATAGGCCATACCATGGTCCCTTCCAATCCCAATACCCTACTCAATCCTAAAATAGACCCCCTTATCCATAAAACCATCAAGCTTAAGGCCAAATTATTCAAGGTAGATCTTATAATAGCTAAAATCCTAAAGCTACAAGTAGCTCAAGAGCTTTGGTCCCCACACAAAATAACCTTGAACTAGAGGGTCAATAGAAACTAGAAGGGAATTCTAATGAGATGGTAATGGCTACAAGTGGATAAATGTATTAGGATACTAGTTGGAAACATGCTCCTTCATTACAAGGCCATGACACAATGTCTCTTCCACCACAAGGCCCTTTAATGAATCAAGATAATATGCCTACCATGACATTATCATAAGCTCAAATTCAAAAATAAGCAAGTGTGGGCAAGGTAGACGCTGACACCTATGCATAAAATTTCAATATGGGAGTACATGTTTGAGCATTTAGTAGTAAACATGGGGCAGACTACACAAAGGGTAGATAAATCAATTTTAACCAATACAAGGTCTAAGAGGAGGATGTTGGATGATAATTTAGGGTAGCCTAAGGCTTCTCGAACATCTCTATAAGCCAATAAACATCCTAACACTTCAAATATAGATTTTAAAACTCTTAAAACTCAACAAATACCTCAACATCATGGATAACAATAGAATTCTCCCTTTGTTCCTCATATCACTCAAGTGACAAGTGATACTTCTACTTCCAAGGTATATTTTAAAGGTACTAGTATTCCTTCAATATTTTGGGTCAAATGAAAAAGGATAATTTCATTATTTCTATGTATGATGCTCTATCTATTCTAGGAAAAAAATATATTCTTCAACAAGAGCTATCCAAGCCTTCTCATGTGAATGAGATAGCTGATAAGGTGAACATTATCTTTACCAATAAGAGTTAGCCTAGTCAAATTCAAGTTCCTACTCAAGGTCTAGTTTATATTTTTGTTCATCCACCTCAGGTTTTCAATCCCCCACAATTATATTTTTTAGTCATCATAGAGGATTATTTATTGTATAATTTTATGATAGATTTAGGTGCTTTAACCTCAGTTATACCAAAATCCATTGTAGACAAGATTGAGCTTAAGTATGTGCATAATGAAAAGGGTGTTCTATAGTTGGATGGTTCCCAAAATAAACTAGTAGGTATTTTATTCAAGGGCATCTTGTAATTCTCATAAAAGGTATATAACATGTCTCACAAAGGAGAAAATTTTAATTTGAGTTTATAACTCATTTTCCCTCTAAAAGTAAATTCAAATTTACATAATGTCTTAGTGAGTCTAGTTGATATGAGACAAGAAGAAGAGGCATATGACCAAGTGGTGATCAAAATATTTCAAGATGAAGAAGAGACTCCATGTAGATTCATGTTGATGGAATAAGAAAAAATAGTCAGCCATGGTGGAGGTAGGTCAGCCATGGTGGAAGAAGAGATCCTCACTTAAGAGGATGCAAGAGAAGCCAAAGAATAAATAGGACATAATCATAAGGAGAGGTATGAGGTATATTCCATCTTGTATGAGTCTTTAAAGCAAGAGTATGGATTTGATCCTCATCAAATGTATAGAGAAATGGTTAAGGAGGTTACCAAGAAAAGTATAGACATATGGAATACAATAGTAGTATCCAAAATAAAAGCATTAATGAAGGCAAGGAGGATTAGATCATATGAAGGTACTCCAATATTAATTTTAAGTTATTGAAGTTAAGATATAGGTGTAAGATGAAGGATAAGTCATGAAAAGAGAGAAACAAGATGAATTTATAGTTGATGCAAAGAGGAAGAGTGAAGTAAACAAAGAGCATGAAGATGCTTGGAATAAAAAGAAATAAGAAAGCAAATCGGGAAGATGGATAATGCCTCAAAGTCATAAGAAAGAACAATTTTTCATTTATGAGTTGTTTTATTTTGTACGTGTAACATAAAGGAAGATGGCAAGAGTCAAGACAAAGTACAAGTGTGGTATTCATGAGCACACACACATCTATGAGTGTTTAAGGAAGAAGAAGAACATGGGTGGAAATATTTTTGTCCCCTTCAGAGTATGAGGTAGGGTCATCTTATAATTATCATGAAAGCTATATAATATGTCTCACAAAGGATCAAATTTGAATTTGAGTTTACAACTTATTTTCCCTCCATAAGGAAATTCAAATTTACATAATGTCTTAGTGAGTCTAGTTGATATGAAATTGAGAATAATTGTTGTAAATGATAAATAAATATTGTAACATAAATTTTATGGTCTCATTATGGTCTTAGAATTAAAATATTTTTCAAGTTTGTATGAGGTGGCAGTCCACCACCCCACATAAGTTTAGGAGGTTGTTTATAAATCTTCAATCAAGATTTAATAATGAATCTTGTTGTAAGGGTATTTGTTTTAAATAGGAGTTTTAGTTAGTTTGTATAATAAATTTATGAGAGGATAACCTCCAATTCCATTTGAATATGACCAAGAATGGACATGTAAATAATGAAATCTTGATGAATGTAGAAGAACAATGATGTAAATTTTGAGTGCATTAAACTTTCATGGATGTAACTAAGCATTCTACTTAAATATTAAATGTGGTAATAATTTTATATTTAATTTAGATATATTATCTTATGTATGATCATATCATATTTACTAATTTGAATCAGGAATGATAGTTTTGAAGTGAAGGTAGTTACTTTTGTATTGATTGTCAAAATATGCTAACAAGGCATGCATGTACTCAGTCCAAGATCCAATTATAGTTTGAATATTTGATATTTTGTCATGGTGTTTTGTTAAAGGTTGAAAAATTAATGTATAAGAGATTTTATAATTATATTTTTAGGAATCCAATTGGTCAGGAAGTGGTAAAATCCTATTTTTCCATAGTCATTGTTCTTGGAAAACATACAGTTTGTAAACTTAAAAATTATGTGCCTTGAGTTTAGTATGGTATCTTGTTTGAATAAAAAAAGTATTGATAAAGGGATTATAATGTTCATATATTAAATATTAAATTATTTTAATGGAAGTAATCATTGGAGTCCTAGTTCAAAGGAGTTCTCAAATAGTGCTTTGTTTTCTATACATCTAATGTGAATTGTGACTGTGTGTACATACCAAGAAAGGAAGCTGAGTATAAAATATTTAGATGATATTTTAATATTATTGATACATATTTATGTCAAAACATTATATAATATATAAATTTCCTTATATATTTTTTAATCTCAAAATAATTTGGTGTTTGATTAACAGCCATATAAACCCCTGTTTATCTTTGATATCTCGGCCTATATAGTTAATAGTTTAAATGGTGATAATGAAAAATGAAAATTTAATACATGATGTGAGGATAAATATATATAATTATGGAATATATAATAAACCCCAAGAAATTTCAAACATAAATTTGAGAGAGTAGAAAGGTGGAGGACAAACATAAATAACCCTTACATAGTCTATATTGACACATAGTTTGACTAAGATGTTATGTTTTTGAGTCATGTGAGCTTTAAGGGAAGGTTGTTATTGAATGAAAAATTTTAAAGGTCCTTATATATATCTATAGGAAGTGCTTATACCTTTTCAAATCATATGAAATGATCATAGTGGATTTTTATGCACTCTCAGCCTATTGCAAATTAGTCTAACCCTAGTTTTAGGGTTTTTGATATTGGGGGAGTTCCCACCATTGAAAAATATTTTATAATCTTACATTATATTATGTTATATCAATAAATTAAGTGTTTACATATTTTTTAGGTACTTACAAGTATGGATATGAGACTGTATGTTAATGTTAGGCCTAGAGAAGGGCCAAGGGAGAAGGGGTGATATAGAAATAGTAAATGTGTCTAAAGAAAGAGGTGAAAATGATTGTCTAAGATAAATGAGCCTAATGGGTATCTTTAAAAGTCAATATTATGTAGATAAAGTTTTTATATATTCTAGGAGAAGGATATTTTCTCATATGGAGGGCTAATTGGTGAGAGGTTTAAAGAAGGAAGTATAATTTTCCTTGAGAGTTATATCAAAATGTTTAAGTGGGAGTTGTATGGGCCAAATGGATCATTGAATATGTAATTATTTAATAGTGAAGATTTGTTAGATTATCCCAACAAGGAGCTTTACCCATAAATAGGGCAAGTAGAAGATAAAGCTAGAAAGGTGCTTATAAGGAGCAGGTTAGCATACATTGGAGTTAGTAGTCTGAGTAGGGTTACAAAGTGATGATATAACAACGTAAAAGTTTCTTTATTTGATTCAGACCATCATTTTTTTTATTTCCCATGCAAGGGATAATATGGTATTGATGACTTGATAGAAAGACATGAAGGTGGAAGAGAGCATATGCATAGAGAGTGTTTCAGTTGGTTGAATGTTAATTGAATGGTTTGTTGTTAATGGAAAGCTTGTTTGAAACTAGTTTAGATTTATTTAACATTGTGAAGTTTCATTGTAACTGTTATTGCATGATTACCTTATAGGAATGAGTGAATGAATAAAAGATATTATTTTGAATGGAAGGAAAAGGCAGAGTTTGGTAGAAGAAGTGAATGTAGCTATGCGTAATTTGGTATTGGATCTATCTTGATGATATGGGTAAGGTGAATCTAGGTATATAAATTTATGATTATATGGTTCATGTTACATGTTTCATATAGTTACAGGTAATAAAGTAAGGAGTTTTGTTGGAGGAAAAAGTAAGAAGTCAGTTTAAGGAGTTATGATACATTTTGTGATTGATTATTGATTTGAATCCATTTCTAATAGTATGTGATATAAAATAGTAAGCATTATGGTGGAAGCCTTGAAATATAATATCTATTAATGTGTGTGTGTGTGTGTGTGTGTGTGTGTGTGAGAGAGAGAGAGAGAGAGAGAGAGAGAAGGAAAAGATAGTTCTAGTGCAAAAGACAAGAATTGGAAGTCCCAATTGTGGTAAAAAATAGAAGGTTTCAAGTGTGAACTAGAAGGATATGATATGAGTGAGACAAAAATAAGGAGAATAATGTGCCCAAGTGAGGTACTCAAGATGAGGATGAGAGAAGAGGTAGAAAATAAAATTAAAGACAGGGTGAAGCATAAAATCTAGAAGGAAAATATGGTGCATGAAGACACCAAGGAAAATATTGAGATGGATAGAGAGATGGAAGAGATGAGGCAAAAAATGAATGAGATTCTGATCAAGATTGAATAGATAAAATAATTAGTGAACCCACATTTTAGATGGGTCATAAAAAGGAAGCCAATCAAATGGACAATCAAGCAAATAGTGGAAAGGAGGAAAATACAAAAGAGGAAGAACAAGGAGGCAATCAAACCTCATGATTTGAAATCTAATGTTGCTTTGATATGTGTGAATGTAAGTTTAAGAGATGAATAGAAGAAAGAGATAGTTAAGCCCATTCATAGGCTCATGAGACAAGAAGAAGAGGCATATGACCAAGTGGTGATAAAAATATCTCAAGATGAAGAAGAGACTCCATGTAGAGTCATGTTGATGGAATAAGAACAAATATGTCAGCCGTGGTGGAGGTAGGTCAGCCATGGAGGAAGAAGAGATCCTCACTTAAGAGGATGCAAGAGAAGCCAAAGGATAAATAGGAAAAAATAATAAGGAGAGGTATGAGGTATATTCCATCTTGTATGAGTCTTTGAATCAAGAGTATGGATTTGATCCTCATCAAATGTATAAATGAATGGTCAATGAGGTTACCAAGAAAAGTATAGACATATGGAATATAATAGTAGTATTTGAGATAAAATCATTAATGAAGGCAAGGAGGATTAGATCACATGAAGGTACTCCCCAATATGAAGTTTCAGTTATTGAGGTTAAGATATAGGTGGAAGATGAAGGATAAGTCATGAAAAGAGAGAAGCAAGATGCATTTATAGTTGATACAAAGAGGAAGAGTGAAGCAAACAAAGAGCA
Organism: Torreya grandis; assembly: GCA_037957365.1. Lineage (NCBI taxonomy): Eukaryota > Viridiplantae > Streptophyta > Pinopsida > Cupressales > Taxaceae > Torreya > Torreya grandis. The sequence continues at coordinate 19,608 of JARHVA010007397.1, forward strand.
TGAAGATGCTTGGAATAAAAATAAATAAGAAAGCAAATAGGTAAGATTGATAATGCCTCAAAGTCATAAGAAAGAACAAGTTTTCATTTATGAGTTGTTTTATTTTGTAGGTGTAACATAAAAGATGATGGCAAGAGGCAAGACAAAGTACAAGTGTGGTATTCATGAGCACACAGACCTCTATGAGTGTTTAAGGAAGAAGAAGAACATGAGTGGAAATATTTTTGTCCCCTTGGGAGTATGATTCAGGGGCATCTTAGAATTTTCATGCAAGGTCTAGAAGATGTCTCATAAAGGATCAAATTTTAATTTGAGTTTACAACTTATTTTCCCTCCAAAAGGAAATTCAAATTTACATAATGTCTTACTGAGTCTAGTTTATATGTAACTAAGAATAAATGTTGTAAATGATAACTCAACATGGTAAAATACCTTTTATGGTCTCATTATGGTATTATAATTAAAATAAATGTATTTTTCAAGTTTGTGTGAGGTGGCAGTCCACCAACCCACGTAGGTTTAAGAGGTTGTTTGTAAATCTTAAATCAAGATTCAATTATGAATCTTGTTGTAAGGGTCTTTATTTTAAATAGTATTTTTATTTAGTGTGTAGAATCAAGTCTTTTGAGGAGGAAATCTCATTCCATTTTAATAGGACCAAGAATGGACATGTAAATAATGAAATCTTGATGAATGTAACAGAATATTGATATTGCAAATTTTGAGTGCTTTAAAGTTGCATGGATATAACTAAGAATTATACTTGAATATTAAACATGGTAAGAATTTTAAATTGAATTTTTATAGATGATATTTTTTATAATCATATCATGTTTACTAATTTTAATTAGGAATGATAGTTTTGAGGTGAAGGTAACTTTTGTATTGACTGTCAAAATCTGATAAGAAGGCATGCATGTACTCAGTCCAAGATCCAATAATAGTTTAAATATTTGATATTTTATCATGGGTTTTTGTGAAAGGTTAAAAAAATAACATATAAGAGGTTTAAGAATAATATTTTTATGAATCTAAATGGGCAGGAAGTGGTAAAATCCTATTTGTCCACAGTCATTATTCTTGGGAAACATACACTTTGTAACCTCAAAAATTATATGCCTTGTGTTTAGTATGGTATCTTGTTTGAATACAAAAAATGATTGAGAAAGTGATTATAATGGTCATATATTAAATATTAAAGTCTTTGAATGTAATGAATCGTGCTATGTTTTCTATACATGCAATGTGAATTGTGATTGTGTGTACAAAGCAAGAAAGGAAGTTAAGTATACAATATTTAGATGATATTTGAATATTATTGATTCATATTGAGGTGAAAACATTATAGCATATATAAATTTACTTGTATATTTTTTAAGATAAAAATAATTTGGTGTTTGATCAACAGCCACATAGACCCTTATTTGTCTTTGATATCTCTACCTATATAGTTAATAGTTTAAAGGGTAAGAATGAATAATAACAAGTGAATTCATGATGTGAGAAGAAATTTATATCATGAGGTAATATATAATAAACCCTAGTAAGGTTCAAACATAAATTTTAGAGAGTATAAAGGTGGAGGACAAACATAAACAACAATTACATAGTCTATATTGACACATAGTTTGACTAAGATGTTGAGTTTGTGAGCAATATGAAGTTTACGGGAAGGTGGTTATTGAAGGTGAAAGTTACAAGGTCATTATACAGACCTCTATGAAGTGATTATACCTTTTGAAGCTATATGAAATGATCACAGTGTATTTTTATGCACTATCTGCCTATTACATGCTAGTCTAACCCTAGTTTTAGGGTTTTCACTATTGAGGGAGTTCCCACTATTTAAAAAGACCCAAAATTAATAATATTACATCATTTGATGTTATATCACTAAAGTAAGTGGTTTCAGAGTTGTCAGGTATGTATAAATATGGAAATGAGACTGTATGCTAATGTTAGGCCTAGAGAAGGGGTAAGAGAGAAGGGGTGATAGAGAAATAATAAATTTGTCCAAATAATGAGGTCAAAAAATTATTGATTAATCTAAATAAGCATAATAGATATCTATAAAAGTCAATATTCTATAGGTAAAGTACATACATGGTTCAAGAGAAGGAGATTTGCTTATATGGAGGGCTAATTAGTGAAAGGCTTAAAGAAGGAAGTACAATTTTCCTTGAGAGTTATGTCAAAATGCTTAAGTGGGAGTTGTATGGGGAAAATTGTCCTTTAATATGTGATTAGTTTCTAGTGAAGATTTATTAGATGTTAGTAGAAGATAAAGCTATAAAGGTGCTTATAAGAAACAAGTGAGTAGACAGTAGAGTTATGGTCTAATTAGGGTTAAAAAGGGATGATATAATAAGGTAAAAGTGTCTTGATTTTATTGAGACCATCATATGTTTTATTTACCATGAAAGGGCCAATTTGGTATTGATTACTTGAGAGAAATACATGAAGGTGGAAGAGAGCATATGCATAAAGAGTGTTTCAATCTATTGAATGTTAATTTAATGGTTTATTATTAATGAAAAAGTAATTTTAAACTAGTATAAATTTATGAAACATGATGAAGGTTCATTGTAACCATTATTACATGATTACCTTATAGGAATGAGTGAATGAATAAAAGAGATTTTTTTGAATGGAAGGAAAAGGTAGAGTTTGGTATAAGAAGTGAATATATCTCTGCATCATTTAGTATCAAAGTCATCTTGATGTTGTAGGGAAGGTAAATCTATGTACAGACATTGATGATTCTATGGTTCATGTTTCATGTTTCATATAGTTACAGGTAAGCAAGCAAGGATTCATGTTGGAGGATAATGTAAGAAGGAAATTTGAGGAGTTGTGTTACATTTTATGCTTGATTATTGAGTTGAATCCATTTATGATAGTATGTGATAGAAAATAGTAAGAATTGTGGTGATAACCCTGAAATAGAAGAGCTATTAATGAGCTCAAAAGAGAGAAAGAGAAATAAGCACACAAAGAGAGCTTGAGAAGGAGAAGATAGTCCTAGTGTAAAGGACAAGAGATGGAAGACCCAAGTGTTGTCATAAATAGAAGGTTACACGTGTGAACCAAAAGGAGATGGTCCAAATGAGACATAAATAAGGCAAACAATATGCCTAAGTGAGGTACTCAAGATGAGGATGAGAGAAGAGTTAGAAAGGCAAATGAAAGATAGGGTGAAGCATAAAATCCACAAGGAAAATATTAATATGGATAGAGAGATGGAAGAAATTAGGCAACAAATAAATTTGATGTTGATCAAGATTAAATAGATAAAAGAGTTTGGGAACCCACATTTTGGATGTGTCATAAAAAGGAAGCCAATCAAATGTCTAATCAAAAAAATAGTGGAAAGGAGAAGAAGACAAAAGAGGAAGGATAAGGAGGCAATCAAGCATCATGATTTAAAAACTAATGTTGTTTTGATATGTGTGAATGTAGGTTTGAGAGATGAAGAGAAGAAATAGATAGTTGAGCCCATTCATAGGCTCATGAGATAAGAGGAAGAGGCATATGACCAAGTGGTGATCAAAAGAGGTCAATATTAAGAAGATACTCCATGTAGAGTCATGTATATGGAATAAAAACAAATGGGTTTGCCATGGTGGAGGCAAGATATCATGAAGAAAAAATATATCCTCACTCAAAAGGATGAAAGAGAAGCCAAATGAGAAATAGGACAAAAACATAAGGAGAGATATGAGGTATATTCCATCTTGTATGAGTCTTTAAATCAAGAGTATGGATTTTACCCTGATTAAATGTATAGATAAATGTTTAAGTAGGTTACTAAAGAAAGTATAGACATCTTGAATACAATAGTAGTATCCAAGATGAAGGCATTAATGAAGGCAGGGAGAATTAAAGCATATGAAGTTACTCCCCAATATGAAGTTATAGATGTTGAGGTTAAGATATAGGTAGAAGATGAAGGATAATTCATGCAAGGATAGAAGCAAGATATATTGATAGTTGATGCAAAGAGGAAGAGTGAAGAAAACAATGAACATGAAGATGCTTAGAATTAAAACAAACAAGCAAGAAAAGAGAAAATATGGAGAATGCTCAAAGTCATAATAAATAAATAAATTTCATTAATTATTTATTGTATTTTACAAATGTAACATGGAGGAAGATGGAAAGAGGAAAGATAAAGTACAAGTGTGGCAGTCAAGAGCACACACACCTCTATGATTTTTTAGAGGAAGAAGAAGAACATGGGTGGCAATATTTTTATCCATTTATGAGTAAAATTCATGGGCATCTTGGAATGCTCATACAAGGTATATTAGATGTCTCATGAAGGAGGAAATTTTAATTTGAGTTTACAACTTGTTTTCCCTCCAAAAGGAAATTCAAATTTACATAATGTCTTACTAAGTCTAGTTGATATGTAATTGAGAATAAATGTTGTAAATGATAACTCAACATGGTAATATACCTTTTATTTTCTCATCATGGTCTTAGAATGAAAATAAATTTATTTTTCAAGTTTGTGTTAGGAGGCAATCCACCACCCCACATAGGTTTAGGAGGTTGTTTGTATATCTTGAATCAAAATTCAGTTATGAATCTTGTTGTAAGGGTATTTGTTTTAAATAATATTTTTAGTTAGTGTGTAGAATTAAGTCTTGAGAGGAGGAAATATCATTCAATTTGAAGAGGATTAGGAATAGACATGTAAATAATGAAACCTTGAAGAGTGTAGAAGAACAATGATGTTGTAAATTATGAGTGCATTAAAGTTACATGGTTGTAATTGAGCATTCTACTTGAATATTCAATGTGGTAAGAAGTTTACATTTAATTTTGATATCTTATATTGTGTATGATCATATAATATTTACTGATTTGAATTATTAATGATATTTTTGAAGTGAAAGTAGTTATTTTTGTATTGACTATCAAAATCTGCTAACAAGGCATGCATTTACTCAGTCCAAGATCCAATTATAGTTTGAATATTTGGTATTTTTTCATTTTGTTTTGTGAAAGGTTTATAAATTAATGTATAATAAGTTTTATAATAATATTTTTATGAATCCAATTTCTTAGGAAGTGGTAAAATCCTTTTTGTCCATAGTCATTGTACTTGGAAAACATATAGTTTGTAAACTAAGAAATTTTGTGCTTTGTATATAGTATGGTATCTTGTTTGAATTAAAAAAATATTGAGTAAGGGATTAGGATGGTCATATAGGAAATATTTAAGTCTTTTAATGTAATTAATCATTGGATTAATAGTTCAAATGAGTTCCTAAATAGTGTTCTATTTTTTATGCATGCAATGTGAATTGTGATTGTGTGTACAGACCAAGAAAGGAAGATGAGTATACAATATTTAAATGATATTTGAATATTATTGATGAATATTGAGGTGAACACATTAGATAATATAGATATTTCTTTATATATTTCTTAATCTCAAGACAATTTGGTGTTTGATCAATAGCCACATAGACCCCTGTTTGTCTTTGATATCTCTGCCTCTATAGTTAATAGTTTAAAGGTTGAGAATGAAAAATGAAAAGTGAATGAATGATGTGACGAGAAATTTATATCATGAGGTAATATAGTATAAACTCAATGAAAGTTCAAACATAAATTTGAGAGAGTAAAAAGGTGGATGACAGACATAAACAACCCTTACACAGTCTATATTGACACACAATTTGATTGAGACGTTTAGTTTGTGAGTAATCTGAGGTTTAAAGGAAGATTATTATTCAATGGAAAAGTTGGAAGGTCCTTAGATAGACTTGTTGGAAGTGATTAGACATTTTGAAACCATATGAAATGATCATATTTTATTTTTATGCACTCTCGACCTATTGCAGGATAGTTTAACCCTAGTTTTAGGGTTTTTACTATTGGGGGAGTTCCTACCATTGAAAAATCCCCAAAATTTATAATATTATATTATTTGATGTATATCACCAAAGGAAGTCATTGTAGATTGTCAGGTATGTACAAGTATGGAAATGAGACTATATGTTAATGTTATGCCTAAAGAAGGTTTAAAGGAGTGACATGGAAACAATAAATTTGTCCAAAGAATGAGGTCAATAAATGATTGATTTAGATAAAGGAACTAAAGGAGATGTGGTCATATGGAGGGATAATTGGTGAGAGGCTTAAACAAGGAAGTGAAATTTGACTTGAGAGTTGTGTCAAAAGGTTTAGTGGGAGTTGCATGGGAAAAATGGGTCCTTAAATATGTAATTAGTCTCTGGTGCAAATTTTTCATATGCTCCCAACAAGGATCTTTACCCATAAACATGACTAGTAGAAGATAAAGTGAGAAAGGTTCTTATAAGGAGCAAGTGAGTAGATAGTGGAGTTGGTGGTCTAAGTATAAAAATGGATGATATAATAAGGTTAAAGTGTCTTGATTTGATTGAGACTATAATGTGTTTGATTGTCCATGCAAGGGCCAATTTGGTATTGATAACTTCAGAGAAAGACATGAAGGTGGAAGAGAGCATATGCATAAAGAGTGTTTCAATTTGTTGAATGTTAAATGAATGGTTTATTGTTAATGTAAAGATCATTTAAAAGTAGTATAGATTTATGGAACATTGTGAAGGTTCATTGTAACCATTATTACAAGATTACCTTATAGGAATGAGTGAATGAATAAATTAATTTTTTTTGAATGGTAGGAAAAGGTAGAGTTTGGTAGAAGAAATGAATTTAGCTCTATATTAGGTATACTAAAATATCTTAAGGTCACATTGGCATCTTGCCCAAATTGTGTCATCACTTAGGATGTAATGGTTGTAGACCTACCCCCATATTTTTCCCTGAGCTTGTCTATAGATTTTACTACAAAAATTGGGTTGATATTTGATCTATAACTAGTCATACATGGTTTTTGGGACTAGATATGGAGCTAAGGTCACTATTTTAGACACCTAAAACTAGCCATCGATAACCCCCAATTAGGATTTTGGTTAACTTCTACCCAAAATGCACAATTTGGCTTAAAAACACTAAAACATGCTAAATGATGTGAAACTGACATATTCAAGTGCTAATTTTGGCCAGAATGTCCCTAAATGGAGTAATACAATTTATAGGCCAACTAACTTTGATCAGATCATTTTGAGTCAAAATGTCAATTTTGCACCTGGGTGCTCTAGATTGCTCTTTCCTATCAAATCTTCTACACAAGATGTGTGCCTTTGTTTCTTTTTGTTGATAACATCGTAAATGGGAATAGGGTTCTAAGTAATCTGACATGGCCTTCCAATTCTAATCTAGTCAAATTTTGGACCAATAACAAGGCATTTTGATCAATTTGATTAATTTGTGCATAAGGTGCTTAATCATGCTTATGAGATAATTAACCCAAATCAAGGCATAATTAATAATTCTATGGAAACTTGTTGAAAACTTATTTTTGGAATTGAATATTGAATATCTGCATCATCAGGTGACCTCATTTCTTAGGAAGACATCCCTAACCCATAAATGCCATAAATATTAGGATTCATACCTCCCATGCCTCATCAAAGCCCTCCATGCCTTTTAATTTCCCATTTTTCCAATGTCATGATGAGGATAATTACAAACTTAATTCTAAAAATTGAATTAATCCTCAACCACAAATCTCAATCTTGAGATGGATGGTTGAGGTTGACTGATCAAATCCAAAAATTTATAAATAAAGAGGCCATGAAAATCATTTCTAAGCTATCTTTGGTGCAAAGTTATTATGCTCAAATATCTTCAAAATTATTGATTATGAAAAGTTATAATGCCAAATTTATTCCAATCCAAAGGTGCTAAGGAGAAGAGGAGATATCCACACCTCCTTTAATGAATACTTCATGATTACAAGTTGATCAAGCCACCACTACAAAGGCATTTGGAGCATCCAAGGAAGGTGAAGGAATTCTTGTATTTGATTCCTAGCTTTTTAGTTGTGTTTGTCATTTGATTTTGTTAACTAATCTCTCTCTAGTGTCGAGGCATATAGATGTTATGTTATTAGTGTGTTTATTTCATTTTATTTGTCATTTTAGAACTAACACCATATTAACCATCCTCTTTTGAGTCAAATTCTTAGATCACATAATGGTATGCTCGGTGGGACTAGATGAATCTCACACCTAAAGAATATCATTTTGCAACTCTAAAGTATTTATTTGGACCTTCAAAACTCTTAAAAATTAATTTTATAACTTTATTTTTCCATTTTTGTTTTCCATGGTTTTATATAGTAATCAACGTCAGCAGGTAATACCGACATCGATTGCATAGCTTAACCAACGTCAGTTGGGTAACTGACATTGGTTAGCAAAAGTAACCATTGTCATTTGTAATAACCAATTTCAATCACTATGTTTTTCTAAAAACATAGACCTGAGAGGTATTTTTCTAAAGTTTATTATTTCAAACCAAAAAGAGCTTCAAAGCTAAAGGACATGCTGACATTCTTTCTATAGGACCAAGCTTGATATTTTTTCAAACATGTTTAAGTCAACTTTTCATTCTTAAAAATCTATTAAGAACTTTGTTTTGGTGCTTAACAAAGGACTTAGATATTTTTGTGAATGTTTTCAAAGTTTTCAACTAAGACCAAGGATTCAAATGAACACCACCAAATCATTCATTTTGGGTTTAAAATTGAAAACACTTATCAATTATTGTTGTTAATAGTTGTTTAATCAAAATTTTGTTTGGAAAAAATATGAATCTTGCATGTATGCTCTTCCATTTGTCCCCTATAGTGAACTCTTGGAATCAAAAGTGCCATTCCTATTGAAAATAGCCTATTCCAAGCCTTAGAAATAAAGTCATCTAAAGCATTCCCCAAAAACATTTCAAAGTATGGGTGACCTTGAAAATCACCTAAAAGTATTTCTACTTTCATGCTTTCTTTATCTTTTATGTATCTTGGCTTGCGAGGGGGACTTCATCACCTCCTGCAAGTTCTTTAGGAAGGATTTGACCTAGGGTTTCATCTCCTATAATTGAATTCATTTGGCTACTTTGGAGTTGCACACGGGACATAGTGGCACTTTGGACATCGCACTACACTAAGAAAACAATAGGATGTAGTGGTTGTAAAAAGGAATAGACATTTATCTAATAAGCCAAATGATACGAACCCAAAATCCATGCTTTTATTTTGCATTGTTTGGCATGAAATTCATTGTGAAATTAATTCCCCTAGATCATTCAAAATCTTGTTATATTTTAGACAAATCCCCACTTTCCATGGAATTATTATTGGTGCAAGGTGCACCCCAAGTTCTGTGTCACAGTACTATCATTTGAGAGAAGGGGGGTATAAAACCCCTACTATATAATGTGCATTTACTTTTGGATGAACACTTAAAATCCTCTTAAATGAGATATATTGATAGATTATAGTAATACCAAGAAACCTTGTCAGTTTAGGATCTAAAAATGATTAATTCGTTGGTCTTATGCTAGTTTAAAGTCTTGTTTGGAGTCAAAAATTAGTGTAAACAAATAATCCAAATGAAACACATAATCCAAAATTTCCTTTGAAAAAAGAGGCATTATGTTTCTCATCTGAGATCATCAATTTTCCTTGTTCAAAATTTCATTAAAACCTTGAGATTCATATCATCCACTTTCATGTAGTTATGCTTCCCAATTGAGTCTAGACCTTTACCAAAGTTGTTTAAGTCATTCACTTATAATCTAAATTTAGAATTACACCTTTACAAGTTCATAGGGTTGATGTGTTAAGTGGGTTTACAATTTTCACTAAACTTGAGGGAACCTAGGTTTAATTTCGAATTTAGGTTGAAGTCCATTTAAAGACTCATAATCATTATCATCATTTGATAGACTTAAGCCATTTGGTGATAAAAACTTTCACTTTAAGTCTATGCACCACAACATTTTTGAGTTAATAAAAGTAGTGTTATGCTATCAAAATTATAATAAAATGTCTTTTCCTTAGAGAGTTTTTGAAATAAACATTTTTGTCAGACCTTTTGGGTAGTGTAGCATCGTTACACCTAAAACATTTCCAAAAAAATTTCAAGATCCTCTTGCATAGAGTTTCAAATTTGCTCCTACATTTTCAAATCAATCCAAATGTGTTTTTGTGATATTTTTTATAAAACCATTATACTATTCACTTTTGTCTATCTTGTTTGTCAAAAGAACCCAGTTTTATACCACTTTTATGGGAAAATAAATTGTTTCTAAAGTGCCTTTTGTTTCATACCTTATACTTAGTTGATCAAGTTGATGTCCAAGAATCAAATGCCTAGTGTTTGTTATAAGTGTTTCAAATTAATTAGATTAAAAACTTTCATCTATTTCAAAGTCTAGATTTTGACATTGTTTGGCCAAGAGTCCTTGCACATGCGTTGTTTGAGCTTAGCTTTTGACACCGCATTTGGCAAAAAGACCTAAAAAAATTTAAATTCCTAGATTAGACTAATTTTAAACACTTTGATCTTAGAATTTGGCATTTTTATTTTAGGTCCATTTACTTACTTATCTTTATGTGAATAGTGAAATGTTAGATACTTCACATTAGCTTGTTTCCTCACAAATCTTTGCATAAACCTTTTTGATCCTTTACACAAAATATAGACCAAGTTAGAACATAATCTTTTTTAGACATTATCCTTTTTAAAATTTGTATAACTCTTTGACCTTATATCACAGAGTATTGACTATGGATCCCAACATGTATTCCTACACTCATAGTGGACTCATGTACAATCCAAGGATTAGTAATGTGGTTGGGCAAGAAAAAATGGTGCACGACCCCTATGTAGATAATATCACTTATGAGATGGATTCTTATCCCTCTTATAATACTCAATTAGGGGCACAAATCCAAGATATATTGGCCAATTATCTGGTTAAAAAACCACCTTATTTAGAACAAGACCAAGATCAAACCACATAATACCTAGGTACAATACCTATAGTGGATGAGTTAATACTTCAATAGTCATATTCTACTAATGCGGCTTCCACATATGATCCATTTTTGCTTGAGAGACATTTTTTAGAGAACAAAGATGAGATTTTGGTTAGAGCCATAGAGGTAGGGATTATGTTCCCAACAGACTTCCCCCATGAAAATTTACCAAGTTTAGTAAGAGTGCCCCACAATATCATTTACAATCAACAAGATTCTTCTAGAAATCTTATGGCTCTAGTATAAACAACGTACCAAGATCTAAATATATATGATCAAGGTAAAAACATCATGGAATAGAACTTTAACCAAATGCAAATAGCATATCAAATATATATAAATATAGCACATGATTTCAATCAGATGAACATGGTAAGTAACCCTCTCATTGACCTAGTTCCTTAAACAGGAGTGTTAATAGAGTTAACTGGCTAAGAGAATATAAATTTTGACCCATTTGTACAAACTATTTCAATAGATAACTTGATGCATATGCTCATTATTGAAGAAGTGTCTTCAGCCTCTACACTGAATAGTGAGACAAACATAGTAGATAATGTGCAAAAAACATCCACTCTCCATCAAAGTGGTACTAATGCATAAAAAATTAGCCAACAACATGTACCTATAGTTAATCCTATGAATAGGTCATCATACCGGGGAGTGGGAGTTTCTACACCCCAACCTCAACCGACTACTTCCTCAAGTATACAACCTATGTGATTAGGTAATCAGACAATGGCCAATGTCACACCTCAATGATAGAATGTGATGAATCCTACTCCTCCTCAATAGGTAATAAGTAATATTCCATAATAATAGGCACAATCTAGTGTATCAATGCAATAGAGACAAATACATTGCCACCTAAATTAGGGGCAACAAATGTAATGATTAACGTGCCTCTTTAGTTGTAGACTAATTTGCCAATCCAAAACCAAGCATTTACTAATCAATAATGTGAAAATATTGGTCAGCGACAGATGCCAAATCTATAACCTACTTTCACTTCTTCACAGGGATTCATGCAACAAGGAGGTCCCCATGTTTTTTAGGTACCTATTAGATAACTGTTCATTCAAAATATAATACAAATCTAGAGAAAGGGTCTTGGTCTACAAGTTCCCACTCAATAGTAAGTTTGATTAGTCAACAACATGTCCCTTTTCAACCATATTAGGAAAACCATAGTTATATCCCTCCATCCCAAGTACAAAATCATCCAACTCAAACCTTTATCACCAACCCAAACTATAGTATTGCATAACCAAGTGTGTAATTTCAAGTACATCCTAATACATGTATGCATATTCCTAGTCCATTCTAGAACCAAGCTAATGTACCCCAATAGGTAGCTCCATCATACCTTGGTCAAAGTGTTCCACTTGTGACCTCTAAACCATCTATCCAAACTTAAATTCTCCCTCAAACCAATATTCCTTCCAGTTTCCTATCCCAAGAATTGCAATAGATGAAGAATGTAATTATTTCCATTCAAGTTGGTAAATAAACTAAAAAGTTCAAAATAGATGATGTGTGTTTTTATCCATTCAACATGGAGTATTTGTAGATACCATTCCTCCAATATATGAACCACTAAAATTCCATAAATACAAAGGGAAAGGTGACCCTAAGGCTCATTTGACCAAATTCTTCATCGCATGTCAACCAGTGGCATATAGTGACATATACCTTTTGCTATTGTTTTTAAGAAGCTTGGCTAGACAAGCCTTGGATTGGTTTTTTAAGTTGCTTAAAAATTCAATAATTTTTTTTTATGATCTTTCTGATAAGCTTGTGCAACACTTTTCCTATAATCTCAAGCATGATATTTCATTGGTGGATTTAATGCAAGCAAAGTAAAAAAATTGGTGAGAATTTTGCAAGTTATTTACAATGGTGGACAACACTTTTAAGCTTTTTAAACCATAGTTTACTAGATAAACAATTAGATTTTGTGTTTACTAAAAATTTGCATAGTGAGATAACTTATCATTTGGAACTATAATGTGCACATACATTTAAGGAGATCATTGAAAAATGTTTGTTGATCCAGAGGGAAATCGTCAATAAAAGAGTCATCAATCTTAATTAAAATAATCAAAATCAAGGTACCAATTAGGGAAATGACCAACATCCCATCCAAGTGTAAGCATTGCAACTGGCACATGCCAATAACCATGAAAGATTGAAGCAATTCAACCATAATAAGAATGTTGTGGGAAATGGAGTAATCAAATCCCATGATGTGAAAATAGTGTAAACATCATCTACACCACCTTTTCAACTTACTCCTACTCAACTAGTGTCGCAAGCACAATAAAAAAAACCTATATAGCAAATACATCAATTCTTACCATTGCAAACGCCTCCTCCTAGAAGAACCATGCCTACACATCTTGTCTTTAGTGACCTAGGAGAACCTATTGAGTCTGTATTTCACAAGCTTGCTATTGATAATCTAATTAGTTGGCATATACCGAAGAATTATCCATAAGGCATTACTTATCCTAATTGGTACCATGAAACCAAATTCTATGACTATCATTAGATCAATGGGCATAATCTATGAAGATGTGTCCAAGTTAATAATCTAATTGAGAATATGTTGGAGAATGGGGAGATAAAATTGGCTAATGGTGCTTCCACTTCTAATAAAACTCTTGGGATCTATCAAACCCCCTTTCCCTAACATAATAATCAATAGAAGTATAATAATTAGCAACAACAACAACCAGTGCAGTATCAAAATCAAAGGTCAAACCAACAAAATCAATAAAATCAATATTAAAAGCCACAACAACAGAACAATGGACAAAACCAAGGTCATAATGGTAAAAACTAACAAACCTACCATCTAGTTGAATATGACTATAATAGGGTTGTAGGTCATATTACAGGGGGTAGCACTAATACCATATCCATTAATCCTAGACCAAACGCTAATCAATCTAGACCATTTCTAAACAATAACATTCAACCAAATTACATGGATAATCTTTCTTTGACCTAGGAATGCATACATGCAAACCAACAAATTAGGAATTCCCCTTTTAGGCCTTATATCAATAACTTTTCCTTGTCACATGACCACATGCAAGTGCACCAATAATCAAGACTTATCATGTCTGGTACCACACCATTCCCAACATCAGTTAGCACTAATGGTCTAGTATTTAATCATGATTGTGCAATCACAACTCAAAGGTCTAGAATTACTATCCTAGGCCCACAACCATCTACCACTTTGCTTGTCATCCATCTAACCATTCAACCTCAGAATAAACCATTCACTACTGACCAAGATAAGAAGTTTGATATTATGGAACAATTGCAAAAAACACCAGTACAAATTTTTATTTTATATTTGTTTTAAATGTCAATCATATAAAAAAACATCTTGAATGAGTTTTTGACCCAATCCACTATTGCTAGTGACATATCCCCTTATAAATTTCAAGCTTTGGTTGGACACCTAGCTCTAGCCCAACAAGTCACATTCAACCAAAGTGATATATCTTCCCTTGGCCCACTTCATAATAATCTATTATACATAGAAGTTTATATAAAGTGACATAAAGTGAAATGTGTCCTTATAGACAATGGATCAGGCCTCAACATAGTGTCTCTAAAGCTCATCAAGCTTCTTGGGTACATAATGGTAGATCTCTAACCAAAAACAATAACCATCAAAGCTTATGATAATCAAGAAAGAGAATCACAAGGCACCATTAGTTTTCTAGTTATCATTGGGCCTTTGACCCATGATACACATTTCCATGTGTTTGATCTTGAGTTATCATACAACATGCTTCTAGGTAAGCCTTAGTTACATGAGATTCATGTAGTCCCATCAACACTGCACCAATATATCAAGTTTTCCCACTCAGGGATAGAAGTGAATATTCTAGGATATTTACACCCATATGAACACTATAAGCATCTTGTTCCCAAATTTAAAATCTATAATTATCATTATGGTATGAATCCAAGTTTCAAGTAGGATAAAGGAAAGGCTATACTTATCGATCCCTTACCAGATAATTGCATATATCCTAATACCTTTGATTCACTTCCCCACATGCCACCTCTTGAAGCTTCTAATAATTTCACCATTTTAGATAATGGATCAAGAGAGTATGTAACCCATGATACATTTCATATTACTAATCTTCCTTAGAATCTAAAAACATTTGGGTAACCTAAAGTCATCCACATATGCATTGGCAACAAAAAAACAAAGATGAGGGACCTATCACATTTGTACCAGCATCTGGCCTAGGACCTAACCCTCTTAAAGGGGATGAATCATGGTCATACAATGATAACCAAGCTGATTGTTATAAAAATGTAAAGTATCCTATTCCTAATAGGATCATGGAGAGTCATAATTATGAAGGAATAGGCCTTAAACCAAATCAGCAATCAACCATCGAGCCAATTTCCATGACTAAGTATGAAAGACCTTATGGACTTAAATTTAAACCACCTAGGGGTTACCCCACATATCTTATTCAAACTCCCTCACTAGTGACTAGTGATGATGATGCATATAATGAAATAGAGTTTGATCATAGCCTCACCTCTGATAACCTAGATGAAACCAACCTATTTGATAACAATACCATTTATGCCCTTACCTTGGCCATTCATCGTAACCATTTACAATTATATTATCCCTAACTGATAGATTGGGACTAATAAGAATCTAGTCTATTGATTGATGAGTTATAAAATGATGAGGAATTCTATGACTTTTTAGGCCTTAGAGACAATGTTCCATTGGGAGATCACAAATCGAGGTTCTCAATCACATTAGATCTTTTAGCCTATTTTGGAGAGCGAGTGAACACCCTTAGACAAAAACAAACAAGTAAAAAATTGAGGTCCCAAATTGAAAACTTCTTTGAGGTGATTTTTGACTAGGTAAAAAGTAAAGATAAAGGCTAGTCTAGTGGTGAAAACCTATTTTAGGTGTCATTAGATAGGGATGTTCATTCTTCTTTGAATTTAGACTAGGATACCACCAACGATGAACTTTCCTATGGATCAGAGTTCATATTTGAGAAAAAATAAGTGTTTGATCAAATTTTTAAAGAATTTTTGACTCTTTTTGTCACATGGCTAGATCTCTCATTAGGGGACTCAGATTCATAATGCCTAGGAGAAGTTAAAGAGCAAGTCCTAATGGAGGACCCTTAAATAATTCAACATTTCAAGTCACTACTTACCATCATAAAACATGGTTTGACCCTTCTAGTCAGAGATACAATAGAGTTAAATATCAAAACTCCATTAGACCTAAAATGGATAAAAATAGGAACATCCCTCACTGATGAGGAACATGACATCTTTACAATGTTGTTGGGAGAATTTGTAGATATCTTTACATGGGCCTATTTTGACATGCCAAGTTTAGACCCTGCCTTGGTTCTACAACATCTTATGGTTAATCTTAATGGCAAACCAGTAAAACAAAAGCTATGTAAGATGCATCCTCACATTTCTATATTATTAAATAAATATTTGGAAAAACTCTTATAAGTAGGATGTATCTAATCCATTGACTACTCAAAATGGATCTCTAATGTGGTACCCATTAGTAAAAATCTTGAAGGGATTAGAATTTGTACTAATTTTAAGGACATCAAAAAATCTTATCATAAATATGATTTTACTTTACCTAATATCAACATGATCATCGACTTCACAATCGATTTGAAATGCTTTCACTCATGGATAGATTTTCAAGATACAACCAGATTAAAATAGCACTATAAGACCAACATAAAACAACATTCACCACTCCATGGGGAACATTTTGTTATCAAGTAATGCCATTTGGCCTTAATAATGTTGGAGGTACATATCAAAGAGCCATGAATATCAAATCTCATGATATGATGCATGATATTGTTGAGACTATGTCAATCACATATTAGGAAAATCCAAAACCAAGGTCGACAATCCAATAGTACTACATAAGATATTTGAAATATTATGAGCGTAAAAAGTCAGACTCAATCTAAATAAATGTGTGTTTAGTGTAACTTCAAGTAAACTACTTGGCTTCATCATTCTCATAGAGGTATTGAATTCAATCTGGCTAAATTTCATGTTGTAATTGAGATGTTTCCACCAACCAATTTAAATTAACTTTATAGTTTACAGGGTAAGATCCAATCAATTAGATGCTTCATCTTTAGTTTGTAGACAAGTGTCATCCATTTACACACCTTTTGAAGAAGGGAGTTACATTTCACTGGGATGATCACTACCAAACAACTTTTCAACTACTCAAAGACTATCTTATTAATCTACCTATTTTATTACCTCCTATGCCAAGAAAGCCATTCTTGTTATACCTATCAACTATCGACCATGCTCTGAGGGCACTCTTGGATCAACATGATGATAATGAAAAGGAGCATGTTGTATACTACCTAAGTCATACCTTGGTTATATATGAACATCACTATGCACCTATTAAAAAATCTTGTCTAGCCATGGTCTTCACTACTAAAAAACTATGCCATTACATGTTGAATAATAAGACCATGATGATTTCAAAAGTAGATCCTCTCAATTGTCTACTATCTAAAATAGTTTTGCAAGGTAGAATGGATAAATGAATCATTATGCTTAGTGAGTTTGACAGAGTATGTCAATCAAAAGGTAATCAAGGGAAAAAAATTGCAGATCAGCTTGTTGAAGCACCTCTCATAGACACACAACCACTCACATTTCAATTTCTTGATGAATCCATAATGATCATCACTGACACATCCCTTGAGGAGTAGCCCTAGAAACTATATTCTAATGGTTCATTTACTGCACATAGATTAGGGGCATGCCTATTGTTTATTACACCATAGGGGGATCTAATCCCTAAATCATTTAGGATCAAATTTCCTTGTACAAACAATATGGCTAAGTATGAAGCACTTATTATAGATTTTTGACAAGTAGTGCATTAGAATATATCTCATCTCCAAGTTTATGGTGATTATTAGTTAATCATCAATTAGGTCATAGATCATTTTTAGACCAAAGATGATAATCCAATTCCATATAAAGCCATGGTCGACACTCTTAAGAAACAAATCACCAATATTTAGTTTGAGCACATACCAAGGGATAGTAACAGAACTACAGATGCCATGGCTACTATTGGCTCTTTGATTCAACAAATAGATAAAGCTAGAGAGTATTAGTTCCTCATCAAGAATTTGTTAGTACCATCTCATGAACCTTCAACTATTGCCATGATTT
This sequence comes from Torreya grandis, assembly GCA_037957365.1. Taxonomy (NCBI): domain Eukaryota; kingdom Viridiplantae; phylum Streptophyta; class Pinopsida; order Cupressales; family Taxaceae; genus Torreya; species Torreya grandis. The sequence continues at coordinate 37,822 of JARHVA010007397.1, forward strand.
ATGATATTATTGGTCCTAATTCTATCTTGTACTTAGACATTTACAACTACCTTCATGACCAAGTTATACCACCTAACCTATCTTTTAAATAAACCAAATCCTTCATTCATCATTCCACTCATTATACTCTACTTGGATCCACCCTTTACCATCATAGTTTTGATGGAACTCTGCTTCATTGTTTAAACTCATCAGAGTCTACACTAGCATTAAGAGAAGTTCATGAAGGTATATGTGGTGCTCATTTTAGCAGGGTAATCCTATCCAAATTTTTTTTGTGTACTAGTTATTATTAGCCTCGAATGCATGCAGATGCCACTGCTTACATAAAAAAGTGTGAAAAATTTTAATGGTATGCTAATCTAATTCATGACCCAACAAAAACTATGAAACTGATGTTGACACCGTGACCATTTTCTACATGGGGACTTGACCTCATTGAGAATATTAACCCCACTTCATCTGATGGCCATAAACATATCTTTATCACCTCCAAGTATTTCACTAAGTGGGTTTAAGCTATACCCCTCACTTACATGACTGGAAATAAAATTTCCATACTCATTTTCAACCACCTCATTTGCTATTATGGTATCCCCTCTAAGATTATATCTGATAATGGAAGATCATTCAAGAATAAGGATGTAGAATAACTATGTACTAAATACAACATCACACAACATTTTTCTACAACATATTACCCTCAAGGTAATGGTCAAGCTGAGGCATCCAACAAAACCATTGTCAACATTCTCAAAAATATTATCAATGATACCAATCGTGATTGGCACCTCAAAATATTCCTTTCCCTTTGATCATATCATACCAATCATCATACCCCCACAATAGCCACTCCATACTCACTTGTTCATGGCACAAAATCCATGCTTCCCATTGAGGTAAAATTACCTTCACTATGCATCTCTTTCAAGCATGTCCTAGATGATCATGACTATCAAGTAGCTCACCTACAAGATCTAGATCTACTTGATGAAAAATGCATAGCCATGCTAAAAAATCTTCAAGTATATCAGAACTAGCTCAAAGGCCACTATAATTAGTGTGTTAAGTATAGAACATTTAAAATCGGTGATATTATTCTAAAATAAAACCAAAAGAATACCATGACTGAGAAGAACCATAAATGGAAATTCAAACCAAACTAGATAGGGCCTTTCATCATCACTAAAGATTATGGATCAGGAGCATACAAGCTTGCCACACTAGATGGCGATAAAATTCTAGAGTGGATGAATATTATTCATCTCATGTGGTATTATGATTGAATGATAAGGTGTATTTTCTATAAGGACTATTTTAGTTATGCCATTTAAACACTATTATTCTTTGTACAAATACCATCCCTATCCATCCTCTTCACCATATCTACTTTTTGCTTCCATTCTATAGACCTAGTGTCTTCTAAAACCTAGCTTGTTTGACATTGGTTTTTGTCATTCGTTATGCATTTTTAACATTGAGGTATCTGATAAATTCATCATTTAGTTTAAGGACTTCAGATAGAGAGCACATTTTTGGATAGTGTGACAAAATTTTTGGTAGTTACATCTTGTGTTTGTTATTTCTTTCTTACCACCAGTTTTACTACTAATTATCACCACCTTTGGGAAAATTAGTACCTTTGATCTATGTTGTTGTGTATTGGTTTTAACCACCTATGGGAAAACTATAGGCAACATTAAATCTTAACATAGCAACTTGCCACTTCTTATGCCACGTTGTGCCTTTTTACCAACTATGCCTATTTTGTTTGAATTGATTGCTACACTAGTCAAGTTCCTCCATTGTAAGGAAAAAACTATAGTTATTTGAGGTCCTATTTTATGACTATGTAGGTACTACTCAATACTTGTTGAGGTCATCTCAGTCACCCTTCTCCACCATTTTGAAATCAACCTAAGCCATGCTCTCACCATTTTTTGAGCAACCTAAGCCACACTCTTGTCATTTTATGAGCTTGAACCATTTAGTGTCTCATCATTCTTTATTGAGCTGAGATACTCCAAAAAAATTATAAAAGAACAAAAACATTGACCACTTTTTTGCCTTAAGGATTATGGGAACCCTTACTAAGTTACAAGCAAATCACTTGTCATTTAGTTTCCCCATCCTTTTTGGTCTTTTCTCTCAGACACTTTGCATTCTTCAAGACCTTTCCTCTTCTTCTATCACATCCATTCTATGTGTTTTCATCAATTATCACATTCTTCCCATTCCCTAGGAGAACTACATTTATCCTGAAGTTTTTTATTCGATATTACATCCATGGAACTATGTAGGCAGTGTCCACTTGCCTAGTGCATATAGAAATAGCTTGGATACCCCCTCCCTTTTCTTCTATTCCCCCATTTTTTTCATTTGTCAAGTTTTCACCTATTTTATAGGGGCAATGCTCATAAGGTTTTTTTTGTTTTTTTTGTTTCTTTATTTGCCTGCTTATTTGCTTTCAGCACTATTGCCTTGATTCAATTTATGTGTGTTCATCAAGTGATTCCTTTCCCACACTTATACTTGAATCCATCCATATTCATATATTTACATTGTCATCATGGTTCCTATCATTAGTTCATTGTTTTATATTGAGTATTGGATTACGAGAGTTAGTATTTATGCATAATTTGGCCAAGTCCTCATGATGTTATACCATGATGCCTATCAACACGTGCTATAAAAAACCTCAACTTTAATAATTCTATCAATGGTGGCATCTCTTCGACACTGACATCTTGATTTAATCCTAATCATATCCCAAATAGAGTAATTAACCACAAAATAATTTTAACTTTTATTAGTTTGGATGAGCATCTCCCTACTATTAGTTTGTTCTAATTCATCATTACCCTCTATCTTAAGTTATCATCATCCTTGGCCAAGTTTATCATGTTTTCCATACTCAGGGTCTAATGTTTATAACTGCCTATGAGAAAATCATTACACACCATCCCACCTAGATTTCTCAATGATTATAACTACCTTTGTGTAAATCATTTTGTTGTCACTACTTTAATTCTTTTGCCCATATAGGGGCATGTTATTGTTTTTCTATCCTAACTGGGGTAGTTCCATCTTCTCAATGATTATAACTACCTTTGGGAAAATTATTGTGTTATCATACCATGTTGCCACTATCAAGGTATAATCTTTATAACCAAATTTGGGAAAACCATTATACACCATCATACTTGTATTCTCAGTGACTTTGACTACTTTTTCAATATCATTGTGTTTTCACCCCATCATCTTTCTTTTCTTGGTTCCCCTTGTTTCACTTCTTTCGAGGGACCATTTACTGACTTACTTGTGTCAACCATTCCCTTGAGGGGGAATCATATAGGGCCTTTTCATTCTTTGATAATACATTATTTTACTTATAGCTTGCAACACCTTCCCAAATAGGGGAAAACTGTAGACACCTAAAACTAGCCACCGATAATGCCAATTAGGCTTTTGGCCAATTTTCACCCAAAATGCACAATTTAGCCTAAAAATGCTAAAACATGTTAAATGATGTGAAATTGACATATTCTAGTGTTCATTTTAGCTAGGGTATCCGTAAATGGAGTAATGTAATTAATGGTTTAGCTAACTTTGATCAGATTATTTTGAGTCAAAATGTCAATTTTGTACTTGGGTGCTCGAGATTGCTCTTTCTTATCAAATATTCTACACAATATGCATGATTTTTTAATTTGTTGTTGATAACATCACAAAAGGAAATATGGTTACAATGCATCTAACATGGCCTTCCAATTCCAATCCAGTCAAAATTTGGACTAATAACAAAGCATTTTGATTAATTTGAGTAATTTGTGCACAAGGTGCATAATTATTCTTAAGAAATAATTACCCAATCAAGGCATAATTAATAATTCCATGGAAAATTGTTGAAAACTTATTTTTGGAAATGAATATTGAATATTTTCATCATCAGGTGACTTTATTTCTTAGGAAGACATCCCTAGGCTATAAATGCCATAAATATTAGGATTCATGCCTCCCATGCCTCATCAAACCCCTCCATGCCTCTTAATTTCCCCTTTTTCTAATGTCATGATGAGGATAATTGCAAAATTAATTCTAAAAAATGAATTAATCCTCAACCACACATCTCAATCTTGAGATGGATGGTTGAGGTTGATTCTGATAAAATACAAAAATCTATAAATAAAGAGGCCATAAACACCATTTCTAAGAAAATTTTGAGGCAAATTTATTATGCTTAAATATCTTCAAAAGTCTTGATTATTCAAAGTTATAATGCCAAATTGATTCCAAGATAAAGGTGGTAAAGAGAAGAGGAGATATCCAAGCCTTCTTTTATGAAGACTTCATGAGCACAAGTTAACAAAACCACCACTACAAAGGCATTTGGAGCATCCAAGGAAGGTGACGGAATTCTTTTATTTGATTTCTTAATTTTTAGTTGTGTTTGTCATTTGATTTTGTTAACTAAGCTCTCCCTAATGTCTACGCCTAAAGATGTTATGCTATTAGTGTGTTTATTTCATTTTTTTGTCATTTTAGTACTAACACCATACTAACCATCCTCTTTTGATTTAAATTCATAGATCACAACTATTAGGTTAGAACTTATATCAAAGCTCCATCTAGATCCATATATGGTTAACCTTGAAAATGTTAACAATACCATAATATATGAGGATGTGAATGCTAGTGAGTAGGAGCCTCATGATCATCTTGAATTAATTTAAGACCTATACCTAATTGAATGAGAAACTAACAATTATGGATTTGATCCCTACACTAATATTGAAGAAGAAGGCTTATGGGTGTATTGTATGCATGAGGATGGTGTTGGTATACATTGCCTAACTAACACCACTCAAGAGGAAGATGGTCTATGGACTTTATTCTTTGATGTCTCAAGGTCAAAGAATGGTAGTGCAGTTAGATCCATGTCAGTTTCACTCTTAGATCAAAATTACTATTTAGCTACAAGATTTCAATTTAGTTACACTTATAACATAGTTAAATATGAAGCCATTTTACATGGTTTACAAGAGGCAATAAGAAGAGGTGTCAAAATTATTTAATTCAAGGGTGATAGTGAGCTTGTTGTTCAACAAGTGAGAGGTATAATTATAGTCAAGATCCATTATTTTAAATCTTATAAACACTATTTATGGGATCTCATAGAGGACTTCTTGGCATTCAATATACAATCCATAAAAAGAGAGGTAAATCAACATGTAGATAGACTTGTAGTCATTGGATCTCAGTATGAGGTGGTAGAAGGAATCAAAGGAAACCATAGTCAAGATAAGATCAAGGTCATATGCAAGCTAGATATATCTAATAATGAGGTGAGTTGGTAGGTGTTTGATAAAGATGACCAAATTATATGTTTTATGATGCAAGAGGCAAAATTTTTCCATAAGAATCAAAACAAATTCCAACATTAGTATGATGAATAGATAGTGAAGTTGATATCTAAAAATAATCCTAAGGGACTTGTGACATTGGAAAACATCTTCAATGAAGATGAGCAAGAAATAAGAGGCAAGACATGTAAATCAATAAAGGAGGAATATTATGAAAAGATATATATCTTTAAAGAAAATTTTTTGAAGCTGAGATGCATTTGGTTTTTTGTTCCAAGAGTTATCTAATGTATTTGCATGGGAATAAAAGGATTTGAAGGGTTTTTATCCTAAACATACATAACATACCATTTTACTAGAGAGTAATGTAAAGCTAGTCAGGTAGAAATAAAGTCAACCCAAAATTAGAGGAGTTAATGAGTGGGGAGTTGTTTAAGTTGATTGAATCGAAGATAATATTCCCCATAAAACATTCCATATGTGTGGTAAACCTTGTGCCTATGAGGAAGAAGAACGAGGAAATAAGATTATGTGATGACTTTAGGGACCTCAATAAGGTGTCCCTAAAAGACCTTTACCCACTGCCATCAATGGATAAATTTTTTCAAAAGGTGGTATATTATCAGATATTCTCATTTCTTGATGGCTACTATGGTTATAATTAGATTACAATAAAATAAGAAGATAGACATAGGACTACTTTCACCACAAAATGGGGCACTTATGCATACATGAAAATGCCCTATGGACTATCTATTGTTGGATCAAATTTATAAAGGGCAATGGATGTTGCCTTTGAAGGTTTGATCAATGACATGGTGCTCATCTACCTAGATTACATCACTATTTTTTTGAGCGACCTAGTTGACCACCTTGCTCAATTGAGGTTAGTATTTGAAAGATGCAGGGATTGTGATGCTACTATGGTTATAGTTAGATTACAATAAAATAAGAAGATAGACATAAGACTACTTTCACCACAAAATGGGGCACTTAGGCATACATGAAAATGCCCTATGGACTATCTAATGTTGGATCAAATTTATAAAGGGAAATGGATGTTGCCTTTGAAGGTTTGATCAATGACATGGTGCTCATCTACCTAGATTACATCACTATTTTTTTGAGCGACCTAGTTGACCACCTTACTCAATTGAGGTTAGTATTTGAAAGATGCAAGGATTGTGGTGTATCATTGAATCTTAAAAAATGTATATTTGGTGTTTATGAAGGTAGATTTTTAGGCCATGTAGTATCCAAAGATGGTCTTTCCATCGATTCTAAAATATTTGAGTACATATTATCCTTACCCTTTCCAAAGCACAAAAAGGGTCTATAGAGTTTCTTAGGAAAGATTAACTTTATAAGAAGGTTTATCCTAGGATTTATAGAGTTGGAAACGCCTCTTACTCACACATTAAGAAAATTCAAAGAGTTTAAATGGACCAAGGAAGGTAAAATAATTTTTGGGGCCATCAAGGAGGCCATCTCTAATGCCCCTACACTTCTTAATCTATATTTTAACAAAAAAATCTACTTGTATGCCTTCTCTACATTTGTTGCAATCTATACCATGTTGATGCAGTAGAATGAGAAAGGTTTCCAATAGCCTATTGCTTTCTTTATTAAATACATAGAGGGGTATGAGGAGAGGTATAAATTTGTAGAGAAACATGTGCTTACAATAGTGAGAGGTTTGAATAAATTTAGGCACATAGTCTCTAGTAGTAAGCTCATACTCATGGTGGTACACCTGAGTATTAAAGAATTTATACCCAATAGAGACCTCAATGAGAAAAGAGATAGATGGGTGAAAAAATGCATGGAGTATGACCTTGAAGTTAGAGTTACAAATATTTTGAGGGGTAGGGGGTTATGTGAACACCTTGTAGCAGAGGTAAAACAAGATAAAGTTCAAGTGTTGGTAGTCCATGATAGCTAACATGAAACTACAGACAACACACCTTCCAGTTATATACATGATATATTTATATTTATTGAGTCAAACCAATGTCCTATGGGACTAGATAGAGCCAAGATAAGGCACTATAGGTGGGAAATTATACCTTATGTCTTGATAGATGGAGTAATTTTCAAAAGATATGTAGGAGGCATGTTTTTGAGGTGTGTGGAATCATGCCAAATAAACAAGCTTCTTGAATAGTTCCATGATGGTTCAGCTGGTGGGCAGTTTGATTCCAAGAACATAGCCTCTAATATCATAAAATATACATACTTTTGGCCCATAATGTTTAGATATGCACACTCTTTGGTAAGTAAATTCCCAAAATGTGTGATGTTTATTGGTAAGTAGAAATTGGTTGCCCTTCCCTTGCAACTGATATAAATATAACAACCTTTCATGAAATAGGGCTTAAATTTCATAGGGATTAAACACCCCCCTTAAAGTAAAGGAGATAAATGTATCATTACATCTATAGACTACTTTTCAAGGTGTAGACACCTAAATTCACCACTGATAACCTACAACCAGGCTTTTAACCAAGGTATCCCTAAATGGGGCAATGCAATTTATGGGCTAGCTAACTTTGATCAGATCATTTCGAGTCAAAATGTCAATTTTACACTTGGGTGCTCTAGATTGTTCTTTCCTATCAAATATCTTGTTCAAGATGAATGCCTTAATTTTTTTTATTAATAAGATCCTAAATTGGAATATAGTTCCAAAACATCTAACAATGATTTCCAATTCTAATCCAATCAAATTTTGGACCAATAACAAGGCATTCTGATCAATTTGAGTAATTTGTGCACAAAGTGCTTAATCATGATTAAGAGCTAATTAACCCAAATCAAAGCCTAATAAAAAATTCCATGGAAAATTTTTAAATACTTATTTTTGGAAATTAATATTGAATATTTGCATCACCAGGGGACCTCATTTATTGGGAAGACATCCCTAGGCCATAAATGACATAAATATCAAGATTCATGCCTCCCACGCCTCGTCAATGCATTCCATAATGCCCTCCATGCCTATTAATTTCTCTTTATTCCAATTTCATGATGAGGATAATTATAAACTTAATTCCAAAAATTGAATTAATCCTTAACCACATATCACCATCTCAGGATGGATGGTTTAGGTTGATTCTAGACATTCTCAAAAATTTATAAATAGGAAGCCTCACCACATGAATTTTAAGTCATGATTATGCAAAGTTATAATTTATAATTGATTAAAAAGATTCATGAAATTATTTTTACCATGCAAAATTGATTCCAAGACAAGCCACAGGCCAAAGGATCCAAGGAGAGATGGAAGTAGCCAAGCTTCCATTGCCAAGGACTTTATGAGCACAAGTCGAGCAAGCCACTATAACAAGCATTTTTGAGCCTCCAAAGAAGGTAAAAGAGGGTTTATTTTACATTTTAGTTGTGTGTTTTATTAATGTTTTGTAATCAAGCTCTCCCTAGTGTCTAGTCCTAGAGATATTATGCTAGTTAGTGTATTTACTTTCATTTTTTTTTCATTTTGAAACTAACACCATACTAACCATCCTCTCTTGAGTCAAATTCCTAGATCATATTATGGCACACCTAGTGGGACTAAATGCATCCCATACATGAAGAAGATAATTTTTTAGCTTTGAAATATTCATTTGAATCATTAAAAATCTTGAAAATTGATTTTCTAACTTTATTTTACCATTTTTATTTGTCACAAGTTTACACAGTAACCGATGTTAGTTAGTAAAACTGACATTGGTTGGATAGTTGTCATCAGTCACATTGGTATAATTGATGTCAGTTAGATAAACATCATTAGTTATTAAATGTAACCATCATTGGTTATATAACTAACATTGGTCACTATGTTTTTTTTTAAATATAGACTCGAGAGCTCTTTTTTAAAAGTTAATTTTTTCAAACCTAAAAGAGCTTCAAGGCGAAAAGATATGATAACATTTTTGTTGTATGATAAAGCTTGAAATTTTATAAAAACATCTTTATATCACCTTTTCCATGCTTAAAATGAATAAGGAACATTATTTTGAGTGCTTAAAGTAATATCTAGGTGCTTAAGTGAGTTTTTAGCATTAGTTTTCAAAGTTACAACTAATACCAAGGGGTCAAATGAACACCACCTCATTTTTCATTTGGTCTTAAAAATGAACTCACCTTTTCAATTTTTTTGTATTAACTTAGTTGGTTATATTAAAAATAAATATGGCAAAAATAGGGATGTTGTGTGTATGCTCTTCCATTTATCCCCTATAGGGAACCCTTGGAATCAAAAGCATCATTCCTATTGCAAGTTGCCTCATCCAATGCTTAGAAATAAATTCATCTAAAGCACTCCCAAAAAACTTATAAAAGTTTGGGTGACCTTGAAAATGACCCTAAAGTCTTTCTACTTTCATGTTTTCTTTGTTTTTATGTAAACTTTGCTTGCAAGGGAGACTTCATCACCTCCCACGAGTTCTTTAGGGAAGCTTTGACCTGGGGTTTCTCCTCTTAGCATTGACTTCATTTGGCTCCTGGTTGGAGTTGCACATGGGACACAGTGGCACTTTGGACATCGCACCACACTGAGCGAATAATAGGATGTAGTGGTTGCAAAAAAGACTAGACCTTTTTGCAACAAGCCAAGTGATACGAACCCAAAATCCATGCTTTTCTTTTAAATTATTTGGCATGAAAGCCATTGTGTAATTAATTCCCCTAGAACATTTGAAAACTTGTTAGATATTAGACAAATCCCCACTTTCCATGGAAGTATTGTTGGTACAAGGTGCACCTCAAGGTCCATGTCACAATACTATCATTTGAGTGAAGGGGGGTGTAAAACCCCTACTATATAATGCACATTTACTTTTATATGAACACTTAAAATCCTCTCAAATTATGTATATTGATAGATTAGAACAATACCAAGAAACCTTGTCAGTTTAAGATCTAAGAGCGATTAACTAGTTTGTCTTATCTTAGATTAAAGTCTTGTTTGAAGTCAAAACTTGGTGTAAACACAAAATTCAAACCAAAATACATGGTCCTCATTTTATTTGAATAAAGAGGTGTTATGCTACCTAGGTGAGATCATCAATTTTCATTATTAAAAATTTCATCAAAAGCTTAGGATTCATATCATCCACTTTGACATAGTTATGCTGCCCAATTGAGTCTAGACCTTTACCAAAGTTATTTTAAGTCCTTCAATTATAATCTAAATTCAGAATTGTAACTTTATAAGTTCATAAGGTAGATGTGTTAAGTGGGTTTACCACTTGCACTAAACTTGAGGGAAATTATATTTAATTTCCAATTTGGGTTGAAGGCCGTTTAAGACTCATAATCATTATCATCACTTGATAGACTTAATCCACTTTGTGCTAAACACTTTCACTTTGAGTCTATGCACCATAACATATTGAGTCAATAAAAGTAGTGTTATGCTGTCTAAATTATAGGAAATTATCTTTACCTTACAGAGTTTTTTAAAATAAATTTTTTTGTCACACATTTTGGGTAGTGTAGCATCATTATGCTACCAAAAACATTTCAAATATTATTTCATAGACTCTCTTTCATAGAGTTCAAATTTGTTCCTACATTTTTAGACCAATTTGAGTGTACTTTTGTGATCTTTTATCTAGCACAATTATACTGTTCACTTTTGTCTAGCTTATTTGTTAAAAGAACCAAGTTTTATATCATTATTTATGAGAAATTAAACTATATCTAAAGTGCCTTCTATTTCATACCTTATACCTAGTTGATCAAGTTCATGACCAAGAATCAAATGCCTATTTTTTGTTAGAAGTGTTTCAAATCCATTAGATTAAAACTTTCATCTATTTCAATGTCTATATTTTAACACCATTTGGCCAAGAGTCCTAACACATGCCTTGTTTGAGACTAAATTTTGATGCCATGTTTGGCCAAAAGACCTATCAACTTTTAAATTAATAGATTAGACTTATTTTAAACACTTCAACCTTAGAGTTTGGTATTTTGATTTTTGGTTCATTTACTTGCTTATCTTTATGTGAACAGTGAAGCATTAGATACTGCATGCTAGATTGTTTCCTCACAAATATTTGCATAAACCTTTTGACCCTTTTGAACAAAGTTGGAACATCATCTATTTTATATTTTATCCTTTTTAGAGTTTGTATAACTCTTTGAACTTTTATCACAAAGCATTGACTATGGATCCTGACATGTATTCATACAGTTGTAGTGGACTCATGTATAATCCAGGGATTAGTAATGTGGTGGAACAGGAAGAAATGGTGCAAGACCCCTATGCAAATAATATTGCATATACAATAGATTCTTATCCCTCTTATAATACTTAAATAGGGTCACAAAATGAAGATCCCTTGGATAACTATTTGGTTAACATGCCATCTTATTCATAACAAGATCAAGAACAAAACACATAATACCTAGCTACAATACCCATAGTGGATGAGCTAGTTCTTCAACAGTCATATTCTACTAATATAGATTCCATGTATGATCCATTTTTATTTGAGTGACATTTATTAGAGAACAAAGATGATATTTTGGTTAGAGCCATAGAGGTATGGGCCAAGTTTCTAACAGACTTCCCCCACGAGAATTTACTAAGCATAGTAAGAGTGCCCCACAATATCATTTATGATCAACAAGCTTCTTCTAGAAATCATATGACTCTCTTCCAAACAACATATCAAGACCTTAATATATCTAATCAAGGTAAAAACATCATGGAAGATCGCTTTAACCAAATGCAGATAGCATATCAAACCTACCTGAATATAACATGTAATTTTAATTAGATGAACTTGGTGAGTAAGCCTCTTATTGACCTAATTCCTTCAACAAGAGTGCTCATAGAGTTAAATAGACAAGAGAATGCCCATTATCAATAGATAATTTGATGCATATGCCCATTATTAAAGAAGTGTCTTTAGCCTCTACAAAAAATAGTGAGCCAAATGTAGTGGATAATGTGGAAACAATGTCCAATCTTGATCAAAGGGGTACTAATGTGCAAACAACTAACCAACAACATGTGCATGTATTTAATCCCATGATTAGATCATCATACCATGGAATAGGATTTTATACATCCCAACCTCAACTAGATGCTTCCTCAAGTGTACAACCTATGGGATTAGGTAATAAAAAAATGGCCAATGTCACACTTCAATGATAGAATGTGATGAATCCTACTCCTCTTCAATACGTAACAAGTAGTATTCCACAACAGTAGGCATAATCTAGTGTATAAACATAACAGAGGACAAATACATTACCACCTCAATCAAGGTCTACTATTGTCCCACCTCACCAGGTAATGACAAACACACCTCTTTAGTCATAGCATAATATGCCAATCCAAAACCAAGCAATGACTACTCAATAACATGTAAATATTGGTTAGCGGTATATGCTAAATTTGTAACTTATTTTCACTTCCCCATAGGTATTTATACAACAAAGAGGCCCCCATGTTTCTCAAGTACCTACTAGATAATTGTTAGTTCAAAATGTGCCACAAATTTAGAGATAGGGTCTTGGTCCACAATTTCCCACTCAATAGCAAGGTTTGATTAGTCAAAAGCATGTCTCTTTTCAACTAAAATAGGCACAATATAGTTATATTCCTCCATCTCAACCACAAAATCTTTAAAGTTAAACCTTTATTGCAAACCCAAACCAGAACATCGCACAACCAAATGTGTAATTTCAAGTATATCCTAATCCATGTATGTATATTCCTGGTCCATTCCCTAACCAAACTAATATACCCCAACAGGTATCTCCATCATACCTTGGTCAAAGTTTCTCACTTTTGGCCTCCCAACCATCTACCCAAACCAATATTCTCCCTCAAACCAATGTTCTTTCTAGTTTCCTATCCCAAGAATTATAACAGATGAAAGATGTAATTATTGCCATTCAGGCTGGGAAATAGACTAAGAATTTCTAATTAGATGACGTGTGTTCCTATCCATTCAACATGGAGTATTTGTAGATATTATTTCCTCTAGAATATGAACCACCAAAATTTAACAAATACAAAGGGAAAGGTGACCCTAAGGCCCATTTAACTAAAATCTTTATCGCATGCCAACTAGTGGCATATAGTGAAATATACCTTTTGATATTGTTTCCAAGGAGCTTGGCTGGACAAGCCTTGGAGTGGTTTTTAAAGTTGCCAAAAAATTTAGTAATATATCTTCATGATATTCTTGATAAGTTTATGTATCACTTTTTCTATAATATCAAGTATGAAATTTTATTAGTGGACTTAATGTAAGCAAATTAAAAAGTTGGTGAGAGTTTTGCAGGTCATCTATAGTAATGGAGAGCCCTTACAAGCTATTTCACCCATAGTTTACCAGATAAATAATTAGCTTTTATGTTTAATAAAAATTTGCATAGTGAGATAACATATCATCTGGAGCTACAATGTGCACATTCTTTTAAGGAAATCATTGAAAAAGGCTTGTTGATTGAGCGAGTGATCATCACTAAAGGAGTCATAAAGCTTAATTCAACTATTTAAAATTAGGGTACTAATCAGGGAAATGACCAACATCAACATCCCATTCAAGTGCAAGCATCACAACTGGCATAGGCCAATAACCAAGAAAGATCAAAGTAATTCAACTATAATAAGAATGTTGTGGGAAATAGAGTAATAAAATCTCATCATATCTAAATAATGTAAACATCATTTTCACCACCTTTTTAGATTACTACCCAGCAACCTCTCTAACTAATGCTTCAAGCACAACAACTAAGACCTACATAACAAATATAACAACATTTACCATTACAAACCCCTCTTCTTAGGAGATCCGTGCCTGCACGTCATGTATTTAGTGACTTAGGAGAAATTATTGAGTCTATATTTCACAAGATTTCTACTACTAATTTGATTATTTGGCCTATACCAAAGCATTATCTTCAAGGCTTCCTTATCCTGATTGGTATTGTGAAAATGAATTCTGTGACTATTATCAGGTCGATGGACATAATCTATGAAGATGTGTCAAAATCAATAATTTAATTGAGAATATGTTGGAGAGTGGGGAGATAACATTGGATAATGGTGCTTCCACTTCAAATAAAACTCTTAGGATTTATCAAAACCCCTTTCCCTAACATAACAATCAATAATAATAGAACATTCAACAACAAAAACAATAATGGCCAGTACAATAACAAAATCAATAATATAAAAATCAAAGGCCGAACCAAAAAAATCAATAGTATAACCAAAATGATAGAATAATGGACAAAACCAAGGTTAAATGGTAACAACCAACAAACCTAGTATGTAGTTACACATGACTACAATCAGGCTCTAGGTCATATTTTAGGGGGTAGTGTTAATACCATCTCCATTAATCCTAGACCAAACACTAATCAGCCTAGACCGTTGTTAAATAACAACATTCAACCAAATTACATGGATAATCCTTCTTTGACTTGGGAGTACATAAAGACAAACCAACAAACTAGGACTTCCCATTTTGAACTTTATATCAACAACTCATCCTTGCCACATGAGCACATATAAGTGCACCGATAATCGATACTTGCCCTATCTAGTCTCACACCATTCTCAACATTTGTTATCAATAATAGTCTAGTATTTAATACTAATTATGCAATCAAAACTCAAAGGGTGAAGATTACTATCCTAGGCCCACAACCATCTACCACTTTACCTATTATCCAACCAACCATTTAGCCTTGAAATAAACCATTTAATACTAACAAAGATAATAAGCTTGATATTATGGATCAATTATAGAAGACACCAACACAAATTTATATTTTATATTTGTTTTGAACATCATCAATCCATAAAAACATCTTGAATGAGCTTTTGACCTAATCCAGTGTTGATAGTGACATATACCCAGATAAATTTCAAGCTTTTATTGGACACCTAGCTCCAGCCCAATAAGTCACATTTAACCAGAGCGATATGTCTTCCCTTGGCCTACTCCATAATAATCCATTTTACATAAAAGTTTATATAAAGTGACATAAAGTGAAACATGTACTTATATACAATGGATCAGGCTTCAACATAATATCTTTAAAGCTCATCAAGTTTCTTGGGTACACAATGGTAGATCTCTAACTAGAAACAATAACCATCAAAGCCTATTATAATTAGGAAAGAGAATCACAAGGAAACATTAGTTTTCTAGTTATCATTAGGCCTTTAACCCATGATACACTTTTCCATGTGCTTTATCTTGAATTATCATACAATATGCTTTTAGGCAAGACTTGGTTACATGAGATTCATGCAGTCCCATCAATGCTGCACTAATGTATCAAATTTTCCCACTCAGGTATGGAAGTGAATATTCTAGGAGATTTACACCTATATGAACACTTAAAACATCTTAAGGCCAAATTTTAAATCTATAATTATCAGTATGGTATGAATCCAAGTTCCAAGTTGGATAAATAAAAGGCTATACTTATTGATCCTTTACCAGATAATTACATAGATCTTAATACCTTGGATTCCCTTTTCCACATGCCACCTCCTGAAGCTTCTAATCATTTCACCATTTTAGATAATGGAATGGGAGAGTATATGACCCATGATACATTTCTTATTACAATCTTCATCAAAATCTAAAAACCTTTGTACAACCTAAAGTCACTCCACATATGCATTGGCAATTAAATAACAAAGATAAGGGACTCATTACATTTGTACTAGCATTTGGCCTAGAACCTGACCCTCTTAAATAGGATGAATCATGGTTATACAATGACAACCAAGTTGATTGTTATAAAAATTCAAAGTATCATATTCCCAATAAGATCATGAAGCATCACAATTATGAAAGAAGAGGGCTCATACCGAATCAACAAGGAACCAACGAGCCAATTTCCATGACTAAGTATGAAAGACCTTATGGACTTAGATTTAAACCACCTAGGGGTGACCCCACATATCTTATTCAAATTACATCACCAATGACTAGTGATGATGATGCCGATAGCAAAGTAGAGTCCTATCATAGACTCACCTTTGATGAGCTATAAAAAACCAACCTATTTGATAATAATGTCATTTATACCCTTACCTTGGCCATTCATCATAACCCATTGCCATTATATTATCCCTAACTGATAGATTGGGACCAACAAGAATCCAGTCTCTTAATTGATGAGTTCTATAATTATGAGGCATTCTATGACTTCTTAGGCCTTAAATACAATGTTCTATTGGGAGATCACAAGTTAGGATTCTCAATTACATTATATCCAACAACCTATTTTAGAGAGCGAGTGAACACCCTTATCCAAAAACAAATAAGTAAAACATTGAGGTCCCAAAGTGAAAACCTCTTTGAGGTGCTTTTTGACTAGGGAAAAAGTAAAGATAAAGTCCAGTCTAGTGGTGAAAACCTATTTTAGGTGGCATTAGATTGGGGTGTTCATTCTTCTTCAAATTTAGACCAGAAAACCACCAATAATGAACTTGCCTATGGATCTAAGTTTAGATTTGAAAAACAACAAGTATTTCATCAAATTATTCAAGAATTTATAACTATTTTTGTCACATGGCCAGATATTCCATTAGAGGACTCAGATTCATCATTCCTAGGAGAAGTTGAAGAGCAAGTCCTAATAGAAGACCTTGACATAATCTAATAGTTCAAGTCATTGCCTACTATTCTAGAAGATTATTTGACCCTTATAATCAAAAATACAACAAAGGTAAATATCGAGAGTCCATCTGACCTAAAATGGATAAAATTAGGTACATCCCTCACTGAGGATGAACATGACATCTTTACAAATCTATTGAGATAATTTATAGATATATTTGCATGGGCCTATTCTAACATGCTAGGTTTAGACCTTGCCTTAGTTCTACACCACCTTGTGGTTAATCCTAACACCAAATTAGTAAAACAAAAGCTACATAAGATTCATCCTCACATTATTGTATTAGTAAAGAAAGAGTTTGGAAAACTCTTAAAAGAAGGATGCATCCAATCCATTGACTACTTAGAATGGATCTCTAATGTAATACCTATTGATAAAAATATTGAAGGGATAATAATCTATACTAATTTTGAGACATTAACAAAGCTTATTCTAAAGATGATTTTCTATTACCTAATATCAACATGATTTTTGACTCTGTAATAGGTTATGAAATGCTCTCACCCATAGATGGCTTTTCCAGATACAACCAGATCAGAATAGCACCAAAAGACCAACATAAAATAACTTTCACCACTCCATGGGAAACATTTTGTTATTAGGTAATACCATTTGGCCTTAATAATGCTAGAGATACATATCAAAGGGCCATGACTATCATATTATATGATATGATACATGATAGTGTTGCAGACTATGTTGATGACATATTAGGAAAATCCAAAACCAAGGCCGACCATCTAACAATGTTGCATAAGATATTTGAAAGTTTACAGGAGTATAAAGTTAGATTCAATCCAAATAATTATGTGTTCAGTATAACTTGAGGTATATTACTTAACTTCATCATGTCTCATAGAGGTATTGAAGGTGATCTAGCTAAAGTCCATTCTATAATTGAGATACCACCACAAACCAATTTAAAGCAACTATGTAGTTTACAGGGTAAGATCCAGTCAATCTAATGCTTCATCTATTAGTTATTAGACAATTGGAATCCATTTACATACCTTTTGAAGAAGGGAATTGCATTTCACTAGGATGATCACTACCAAATAAATTTTCAACAACTCAGAGACTATCTTGTTAATCCACCTATTTTATTACCTCCTATGTCAGGAAAGACATTCTTGTTATACCTATCAGCTATTGACTATGCTCTGGGGGCACTCTTGGATCAACATGATGACTATGGAAAAGATCATTCTATATACTACCTAAGCCATACCTTGGTTACATATGAACATAACTATACACCTATTGAAAAAGCTTGTCTGGCCCTGGTCTTCATAGCTCAAAAACTATGCTATTACATGTTGAATAAAACCATGGTCATTTCAAAAGTAGATCCATTCAAAATTCTACTATCTAAAACAACTTTGCAAGGTAGAATGGCTAAATGGATCATGCTTCCTAGTGAGTTTGACATAGAGTCAATCAAAAGGCTCAAGGGACAAATTCTTGCAGATCAACTTACTAAAGCACCTCTCATAAACACACAACCACTCACATTTCAATTGCTCGATGAATCCATAATGATCATCATTAACACACTACTTGGTTTTTTCCATTTGTTACACATTTTTATCATCAAGATATATGATTAGTTTCATTAGTTGGTTTAAGTACTTTATATAGAGATCATATTTTGGAACATTATGGCAAACATTTTGGTAGTTGCATCCTTCATTTGTTATTCCTTTCTTACCAGTGATCTTACTACTAATTATAACCACCTTTGGGCAAATTATTACCATTGATCTTTGCCATTGTGTCCTAGTTACAGCTACCTATGGGAAAAATAGGGGCAACATTAAACCTTGACATTCTAACTTACCACTTCCTATGTTGTACTATGCATATTTACCAACTATGCCTATTGACTACTACACTAATCAAATACTTCCACTGAAAGGGCAGAACCATAGTGACTTGAGGTCCTACTCTAGGACTATGTAGGTAACACTCAATACTTTTTGAGGTCAGCTCAGTCACCCTAATCCATAATCTCACCATTTTTGTTAGCAACCTAAGACACACTCTCACCATTTTATGAGCAACCTTAGTTTAAATGATCTCACCATTTTGTGATCTTGAACCATTTAGTGTCTCATCATTTTTTATCAAGTTGAGAGACTTCAAAAAATTCCAAAAACATTTGAAAAATCATTAGAAAAGAAAAAAACATTGACCACTTACAAATCACTTGTCATTTAGTTTCCCCATCCTTTTTGGCCTTTTTCTCTTATGCACTTATCATTTTTCAAGACCATTCCTATTCTTCTATCACATCCATTTCTATTTTGTTTTCCTCAGTTATCACATTCTTCCCATTCCCTAAGAGAACTACATTTGGCCTAAAGTTTTTTGTTGGATATTACATCTATGGAACTATATAGACAATGTCCACTTGCTTAGTGCATATAGAGATAGCTCAGCCACCCCCTTCCTTTTCTTTTATTTCCCCCATTTTTTTCATTTGTTAAGGTTCTCACCTATTTTCTAAGGGCATTGTTCCTATGGTTTCTTTTGAGTGTTTCTTTATTTATTTCTTTGTTGTTTTTTTTATGTTTTTATTTGTTTACTTTCAGAACTATTGCCTTGATTCAATTTATGTGTGTTCATTGGGTGATTCCTTTCCCATACTTATAATTGAATCTATCCATATTAATATGTTTACATTTTCATCATGGTTTCTATTGAGTATTGGATTATGGGAGTCAGTCCTCATGATCTTATACCATGATGCCTACTAACATGTGCTACAACAAACCTTAGCTTCAAGAAGTCTATTCAACAACGGTCGCATCTCTTTAGCAATAACATCTTGATTCCATTCAAATCGTATCCCAAATAGAGTAATTAACCATGAAATAATTTAAACTTTTATTAGTTTAGATGAACATCTCCCTACTATTAGGTTGTTGCAATTCATCATTACCCTCTGTGTTAAGTTGTCATCATCCTCGGACAAGTTTATCATGTTTGCCATAATCAAGGTCTTATGATTATAACCACCTATGGGAAAATCATTGCACACCATCCCACCTGCATTTCTCAATGATTATAACCACCTTTGGGTAAATTATTATGTTTTCACCACTTTACTTTTTCTACCCATACAGGAGCATGTTATTATCTTATTTGTCTATCCTAACTAGAGAAGCTCCATCTTCTCAATGATTATAACTACCTTTGGGAAAATCATTGTGTTATCATATTACATTACCACTATTGGGGTACAATGTTTATAACCACCTTTGGTAAAATCATTGTACACCATCCCACTTTCATTCTCAATGATTTTGACTACTTTTTTAATATAATTGTGTTTTTCACCCCATCATCTTTCCTTTATTTTGTCCCCTTGTTTCATTTCATTTTTTTTAGGGATAGTTTGCCAACCTACTTGTGCCAACTATTCCCTCAAGGGGGCATCATATAGTTAGTTTATCATCATTATAGTTTTAGGCATAGAGGACATTTTCATTCTTTGAGAATAAATTACTATGCTTTTATCTTGCAACACCTTCCCAAGAAGAGGCAAACTGTAGACACCTAAAATTTGCCATCGATGACCTCCAACCAATATTTTGACCAATTTACACCTAAAATGCACAATTTGGCCTAAAAAAACTAAAGCATGCTATTTTTTTTGAAATTGACATATTCAAGTGTCAATTTTGGCTAGGGTATCCATAAATGAGATGATGCAATTAATGGGCAAGCTAACTTTGATCAAATCATTTTGAGTCAAAATACCAATTTTGCACTTGGGTGACCCAGATTGTTCTTTCATATCAAATCTCTTTCATGAGATGTATGCCTTCATTATTTTTTGTTGGTAACATCCTAAATGGGAATATGATTCTAATGCATTTGACAGTGACTTCTAATTCCAATCTAGTCAAATTTTTGACCAATAACAAGGTATTCTGATTAATTTGAGTAATTTGTAAATAAATTGCTTAATCATGCTTAAGAGATAATTAACCCAAATTAAGGCCTAGTAAAAATTCCATGGAATCTTGTTGAATACTTATTTTTGGAAATGAATATTTAATATGTGCATCAAGAGGTGAACTCATTTCTTGGAAAGACATCTCTAGGCCATAAATGCTACAAATATCAGGACTCATGCCTTCCATGCCTCATCAATGCCTTATATGATACCCTCCATTCCTCTTAATTTCCCCTTATTCCAATGTCATTATTAGGATTATTATAAACATAATTTAAAAAATTGAATTAATCTTTAATCATACATCTCAATCTCAGGATGGATGGTTTAGGTTGATTCTAGACATTCTAAAAAATATATAAATAGGAGGCCTCACCACATGAATTTTAAGTCATGATTATGCAAAGTTATAATTTATAATTGGTTACAAAGATTCATGAAATTAGTCTTACCATACCAAATTGATTCCAAGCCAAACCAAGCCACAAGCTAAAGGTGCCAAGGAGAGATGGAGGTAGCCAAGCTTCCATTGCCAAGGACTTCATGAGCACAAGCTGAGCAAGCCGCTACAACAAGCATTTTGGAGCCTCCAAAGAAGGTAAAATAGGGTTTATTTTACATTTTAGTTTTGTGTTTTATTCATGTTTGTTAATAAAGCTCTCCCTAGTGTCTAGGCCTATAGATGTTATGCTAGTTAGTTGTTTCTTTCATTTTGTTTTTATTTTAAAAGTAACACCATACTAACCATCCTTTCTTGAGTCAAATTCCTAGATCACACAAGGTGGGTTGAAGCAATTGCCCTAAAGGAAATTATAGAAGATTCTATTTTAGACTTTTATGATAACCTTGTGACCAGATTTGGTATGCCTTTTATAGTCATTTTTTATAATGCATTGGCCTTCATCAAAAGAAAGGTATGTGATTGGAATCTTTCACATGAAATTTATCTCAATGCATCCTATAATTATTAACCATAGGGAAATAGACTATCAAAGTCCACAAATAAGAACTTTTTAAGGATTATCACTAGAACTATGGAGCATAGTCAAAGGGAGTGGCATACTAGACTGAGGACTTCCCTATGGAAAGATAGGGTGACACCTAATAAAGCTAATAGATAGTCCCCATACCTTGTTGTCCATGGGAAAGAATCCACACTTCCTATATATCTTGAACTTACTAAATTATAATTTGCATATCAACTTGAGATTCTAGAGGATGATGCTATGTAGATAAAGTTGAATGAGTTAAGGTAGTTGGAGGAGACAAGAGATATTTCTATGCACCAAGAGAAGAAGTCATTTGACAAGAGATATTCCTCAAAGGCATTTCAAAAAGGTGATATAGTCCTCAAATGAGATGATGACCATGAAAAACTAGGAAAACAATCCAAGTTTGATAGTCTTTGGAGTGGGTCTTATATTATCATAGGTTGTAAGAAGAGAAATGCCTTTGAGATTATTAGGTTGAATGGAGAGATCCTTCCCATCCCTATCAATAGGAGGTATCTTAAATTATTCTATTAGTATTGTCTCAAAATCTTTGTACATAGGTAGATAGGTTTGTCTTTACCTCCAAGTTACCTTGCACATTACTCTATTTATTGTTTTTCGTTTGCTAGGGTAGTTACTATTTGTTTGGTGTATTTTGTTAATTTATTATTATGTGTGTGTGTTTCATTGATTCAAGGTATATTATAAGTGATAATTCTTTTATCTAGTCATAATGAGCAAGCTTGACCAAATTTTAGGTTTCATGACCAACAAGATGGTCAAACTAACTAAGTCAACAAAAATGTTGGCTAAATTTATCCCACATAAGGATCTTTTATCTAGAATTGGTTTGAATAGATGAGTAGAGTTTTGGATGGAATGAGTGGTCCAAATATCACATGTAGCTTCTAATCCTTTTGAAACACTTTAAGTAAACTTAAAGTGTAGTTTGTAAAATTTTGAAAAAGTAGGTTCTAATAGTGATCAATGTAGTCATGATCATGGGATGAGTTTTCATAGGTCTCAAGAATTCATTTTGAGCCTTGAAAGTTCCTGGACAATCATAGAAGGACTAGATCATCATCATCACATCATGTAGAAATAGCTAGATCAATTTGATTGCACATTTAATAAATGTACCTAGGGAGCCTCTCAAGCCAAATTATTGCATGGACATGCAGTTATTCATGATGATATCATCCTCTTAAAAATGGGTGTCTTGATAAGCTTTCTATCTCAAGATATAAATATTCAAAGTTATACTTGTATATTGGGATGTGCACGTGAACATCAAGCTTAAGTTGTCATAAATATCCATTTAAATTCAAATGTTCCCTAGGTTAAATGCAAAGCTAAAAAATGTCAAGATATCAAGAGCTCAGGTAGAAGATCTATCACATGTGGTGATTGACAAAGCTAGTCATCCCCAAAGATCTAATAGCACATTGGATCATACACTAATGATCAATGGTGAGTGCATAGTCAAAAGGTTAGTGGGGTCCATAAGAAGCATATGAGACTGGCAAGTGTCACATTATCAAAGGATAAAATAAAGACTAATACAAGGATGCCAAGTGGCATGATCTCAGGTACCTAAATAGAGATCTAGTGGTGTTCATCGACTAACAAATGCAATGGACCCAAATGAATAAATGGTGCATGATTCATCATACCAAAATAGATCAATAGTAAGTAGTGAGTAAAGATATCAATGGATCTTAAGATCAAATGCATGGATGACAAGTGTCTTAATTTCATTAGATTGGTAGAAGATCTATGGCTCACATTCATTCATACCAAGAAATATCAAAAATTTACATGAGGTCAAGAAGTAAAAGATGTAATAGCAGGATCTTGTGAGATGAATTAAGAGATAATAGTTGGCACAGTGTGAGGCTCCCAAATTAAGATTAATTGCTAAAGTCAAATGTTGAAAGCTAAGGGACTTAAAATGGAGAATGATTTTGACTTAGGTTTAATGAAGGCAAATTTTGTAAGAGGATGCCATGAAGGCAGACATGATGGAAAAAGGATTTCACTACCCCAGGTAGGTAAAATGAGTAAATGCAAGATCAAACATGATCTAAGTCACTAGGAGTAGATCCTAAAAATCTATTTAATGCCATTAAAGATATGCAAAACCTCTTGAAACATTTTAAATGTAGGTTTTACATCTTATGATAAAAAGTTATATCCTACATATCTTTAGTGCAATCATGAATATATGAAAAATAATAGAGTGATTGGTTTTCATTCATAATAGATCTATATTCAGTATTTATAAGCAATGATAGAATGGTAACTATGTAAGGAATGTCAAATAGAACACCAATGATCAAGATCAAGTAACTACCTGGTCATGTGAAGAATATTAGTCATGATTGAGGAAGATAGTGAAGGGCATTAATGTAGAGGGGCTCAAGAAGGATTCATGTAGTGGTGGGGATTTCTTCCTGCAACTAATATTGATCTTCAAATTCTCCATCATGGTAGAGAAAGAGATAATAACATTAATGCAAGGGTAAGGCTCGAGAAAGATGGTGGTGATGGTTGTTATGAGTGAAATTGGGCTCATTAATGACCCCTTCATCACCATTTTATCCCTCTCTCTTAACTTTTTCCTTCTTATAGTCATATAAAATGCAAAATTGGATGACTTAGGCATAGCTAATAGCACCCACCCTACAGGTCCTCTTTATTGCTCATAAAACCCTTCTTAGTTAGTTTTTCACTAATTCTCAGTCATTCATAGCTTTTTAGACTGAGCTTTTTGAGGCCCAGGTAGCCCTCTTAGGCCAAGATCTATCCCCCCAAGTCTCATCCCTTTAGGACAATAGTTCCCAACTTATATAGGAGCATCGTAACTTAGGGTGTCTTATTTTTGATGTTATTGTCCAAGTTTATTTTTACCTTAAATGGTCAGATTTCCCTAAATCCTTATCTTTTTCCCTATCAACCTAATACAAGTTTATCTAACCCATGATCATTAATTACCATATAAAATGCCATTCAAAGTCCATTTATAGGGGTTAACACTCATTTATAGGAAATAAACAAGAATACAAGCAAGTACACTCAAGCACTCTTCCTTATTCTTTGCATGTAGCCTTTTAAGATCATTTCAAGCCTATTCCAGCACTCATACAAGCCCCTGGTCATCCAAAGTACATCAAATTTTACATCTAGTTACATACATCATACATTATTAAACCAAACACTTTAATGGAATAAGTACATTAGATTTATCCCTCTTCAGAGTATTGGTATGTAGGCAACATGCCCACAGATGGGGTGTGAAGTGTGTCTAGCATATCCTTTACACACTAACCACTTCTCTTCTTTACCTAGTTTTAGATTAATGTTCAAGAACCAAAATCTCATAAGGGTTTAAAATATTGAATTAGACACATAGTGAGCTCTGCAAGCTTCTAAACCTCAAAATTTCATAGATAGGGTAACATTGACTTGTCAGATAAAACTTAGGAAGATTTTAGCTTCAGGAAAATAATGCCAGAATAAGACTTTAACACTAAATAGTAGGGTGTCCACTATTTGTGCTCCTATCCAACTTAGAAATGAATTTTAGGAACCTGTTCTAGCTTATTTTCCAATCTTGCTTCTCCAGTATCAGACTTTGTCTCAGTCCAGATTAGCTAGAATAAGCTAACTTCTAATTTTTCTCACATACTACTATATTTAGAAAAATACAAAATACTATCTATTTACACTAATAATTAGGTTAATTAAATCATATCTATTTACTAATTTATATTACTCAGACCCTTTATTTACATAGGAATTAAACACCATATTTCTTAAAAAGAAAAAAACACTTGGTGAACTCGATTTACTTCAAACATTTGCACAAAAACCCTATAAACCCTAGGGATAATTATTTATAAATCTTTCCCATAATTTTTTAATTTTTATTGAATTTAAAAATAAAAAATATCAATTCATTGTAAAACTATCATATATTTTGTTCAAACCCTAGTTTTCACATACTAGGCCCTTTTTGCATACAAACACATTCAACACACTAGGAAAAATATATTGCTATTTTTAGAAATATTTTCTAATTTTTCCTAAATTTTTTTACAAAAACTCACCAATTTTTTTCTAAAATGTTCAAATTATTTCACTAATTTTGAAAAAAATCTTTCAAAACACTAGTTGCATCAAATACATTCTCAGTTATTTTCAAGACTTTTTGCATTATTTTCTAAAAATTTAGTTGCATATCAAACTCAAAAAATTAATTCAAAAATCAAACACTCATAATATTTTACACAAGTAATTCTAAAAAATATTTAGTTGCATATACTATCACCTTTTTGCTTCTTGTGGTATCACCTTACATGTTTTGAAGCTCCATATCCTTTCTATGCATATTCCAACTCCTTGTTTAGATTATATCAGCTTAACATTTTATACTTTTATCCAAGTTTTTTTCCTTATTCCACCTAAGTTCCTTGCATCTCTTCCCTCAAGATGAATTTCAATACTTAGTGTCAATCCTCCTAAATTCACTCAGATTCCTTCAACTTGACCATATACCATGGATAAACAACCAAATCAAATTTTTGTTATAGATTCTACACATCCAGATTATAAAAATTTATATGTAGATAACTCTAATCATGAAAAGTATGAAAATACCAATGATGATGTACACACCAATTCTCTTGCTACACCACATGGGACTACCAATCCATTACCTCTTATTATTGATAATGAAGTAGTCCTCAACAAAAATTTGGTTTTACAAAATTTTAGAGAAAGAATTAAGGAACAGCCTAAAAATCATACATTAATTTTGTAATCTATCATATAGATCAAAAAGGCTAAGAAAGTTGAGTCTTTCAATCATTCAGAGCAGCCAGTTACAAATGACACTATGGGGGAAACTATGTCTCAACCACCCCCTATAGCAGCCTAACCTTATTCTATGCCACTAGTTGTAGTTAGTGCATCCCTATCTCTTGATGTCATAACCCTTGTGTAAGATATATGATCTCTTCAATCCAAGGTGCAACATCTTGAGCAAGGTACCACTAGACCTACAGAGACTTTGGATTATTTTTCTCTTCTAAATACACCATTGGCATGTCATATTGCTTCTACACCCTTTCCATAAGGTTTTGTTTAGCCCAAGCTTACTATTTATGATGGTAAGGGTGATCTAGAGACACATTTGAGAGCAAGCTTTTCATGTAGCATGCTTGGATTATGTACCCAATGATTGGCTACTTACCAAGCTATATCCATAGAGCCTAAAGGATTATAATTTACAATGGTTTTATAGTCTATGGAATTAGTTGGTCACAACCTTAAATCCTATAGTAGACATGTTCCTCACGTATTTCATTATCAACATTGGTGACAAGGTTTCATATGCATAGATTGCATAATAGAAACAAAGGTCAAATAATCCCCTCACGGATTATGTTCTTAGATACAAGACTACTCTAGATAAACTAACTAGCCCCATGTCTAATCAAGAGATACATGACATATTAAAATAGATACTTCTACTAGCATTGCATGAATCTATTATGTTCAAAAGTTTCTCTTCCTTCACTGAATTATGTCATAAAATCAAGGAAAGAGAACTCAAGCTAATTTCAATGGGCAAACTTAATTCTTCAAGTATCTCAAACACAACCAACAATATTTATAGAAAAGTCCCATACAAGGTTAAAATCAATGACAACAAGAATAAAACTCAACTAATAGTCAATGTAACTTCAAAGCCCCCTCAACATGTGGTTATACCAACACCTTCTCATCGTGCATTTACCAATCTACCAATTTCTTTAGCCAGGGTTTTATAGTAGTTATTGGAATGTAACATCATCACTCTCCCACCTATTTTAGAAGTAGATATAGAAAATCCTCTTCTATAGGGATATGATCAACATGCATTTTGTGATTGTCATAGGGTACCAGACCACATAACAAATATATGCATCATTTTGGGACATAAGAAATAGGACTTGATAGATGATAATATACTTGATCTAGGCACTTTAATTGAGCCTCAAAAGACAAATCCATCATAAGATAAAGATTTAAAAATATTTTTAGATCCATTTCCATAGCATTCAAAAAAAGAGGAAGAGGACACATCAAGTGTTCATCATACATACCATACACATCCTCCACTAGCTACATACCAGGCACCTTCAGTTGAGGCACATCCTTTAAGAGGTATGATAGGCATATATGAGTCTAGATTTATATCTAGGCCTTTGATTACTTTTTGAGATCAAGAGATTGTGGAAGATAATATAGGCTATAATGTACTTTTTATCAGAACATATATTCAAAATCACAATGTACTCATTGATAAAAGTTCTAATATTAACATGTACACCTTCACACTACTTCAACATTTGGGTTATTCAGAGTAGGATATCACCCTAATAGACACAATTATTAGTGGTTTTAGTGGGCATATTTAGAGTTCATTAGGTGAGATAGTATTTCCACTATAGGTTAGTTCTACATATATGGCAACATCATTCACTATAGTTCCTAGTGTAGGAGTTTTTGACATATTACTTGGTCAACCATAGATTCAAAAACTTAGGGTAAAACCCTATATAATTCATAGATTTGTGAAGTAAATTCATGCTAATAAGGTTATCACAATTGGGGGAGTTCCTTATGAGTCACCACTCCCCATTTTAGAGACATATACAAGTTTACAGTCACCAACTTCAGTTCTTCCACCAGTTTTAGTTTCTCCTCTAGTTTTAGTATAACTCCCACTTTAGATCCAACCATAGTTGTGACATCCATTTATAGTACAGAGGGTTCATACACCTCCACAATTTTAAGATTCTAGACAACTTCCAATGACAGTATTCACACCTAAAATAGTTACATTGAGGTCTCATATAACAACACAAAGAGCACCTATTTAGAGAGCTTCTTATACTTCCAAATGGGTCCCTAAGAACTCTATAGTTACATCCACTTATTAGAGTTACAAGGGGAGCCCACATTTGAGTTCCACTGTAGATATTTCAAATCAGTTGTAATGTACATAGCTTTTAGCTTCCCAATCTAGGTCATACACCTATGCCTCATGATAATGTATGATTTAGTTATTAGATACAAGACACTATGATAGGGAGTCTCATTTGAGACTCATTTATTGGTATAGTTTCTTCCCAAAATTTCTTTTACATAGTTCATATCAATAAAATATAGAAACATTACAAAACTTCAAAACACAAAAAACATTTAGATATATCAAAAACCAAAAACATTTTGATTGTATGCATTATCCATGCTTTACATTACTACTATTATGTTAGGACTTACATTCATTGTTTCATGTTATTATATGTCAATTTTATACATTATCATGATTCACTTGATCTTTTTTGAGTGTGTGTAGTGACATCAAACTCCTTGATTGCTTCATTCTACCCATTGAGGGGGCATTCCTACTTCTAAATTCGAGACACAAATTATTATACATACCCACTAGGGGTATCTTCTACATGACTACACCATCCAGGTTATTTCATTCTTACACCATAGACTTTGAGCTATCATACCGATGTACATTAATTTATAGCTTACAAAAAATACTATATCAACATTTCACTAGTATATAACACTTGTGTATCTCTTACCATATATCTAATCTTGTACTACACATGTTTTTCATACTCTCACATTTGATTTGATTAGTTAGATGTGTTTATATAGTTCTTAAATGCTTACTTTTCTTGCTTAACATAGCTTGTGGATTACTTTTACCATTCCATCTTGTCTCCTGCTTATGCCTTAGGACATTTGTCAATGTCCTTTGCCATTATTCAAGTGTGTGACTTAGGAAATTTACCAATATCCTTTGTTTATACTCTTTTATGTGCCTATGGCCCTTGTGTTAATTTTGCTTATTCATTTGTATGTGTATGTGGTATTTGAACATGCCTTCCATGCATGTCTTATAATTTGAGTGACATGTATACATATCCCTTATTTTCATGGTGCCTTGGCCATCCTTGTATGCTTCTCACAATACAAATATTACTATATCTAGAGATCTCTTGTCAAATATAAATTCTATATCATATATTTATACAACTTAACACATTTGAAAGACTCTTTTCTTTTGATGGCATTCATTGTAGGTTCATCATTCCTACCCTCAAATTCATCCAATAGGGGTTTTATCATAGAGATCAAACATCCTAATAGTCAAAATAATAATATTTATAATACTCAACAAATAATCTAGATATCAAACCAGTCTAATTAGAGAATAAAAATAGTGACAATTTTAGATCAATAGTTAATTTTTACAATAGCACCAAAATTGGATAGTAGTGCCAAACATAGGGGTGTCCACATTCTGTCACTCTTGTCTAGGCAGAAAAATACTTAGGGTTTCCATAAATAGGCAAAAAGTCTAGTTCAAGGATAGTTTTTTTACTTTGTCAAATTCAAAAGTTTTAGTATAGTTTTCTTAGAAATAGGGGTTATCATGCATAGCATGATGTTTATCACTTATAATTTAGATTAGGTAGTTGGCATAACTTCCAAATCAAAATCCATTTTCTAGACATTAGTGATTAGGGGAAATGTACGTGACACATTGATATTGTTTTATTTTTGAGTTGTAGTTATTCTAAACATTCCTAGTAGTTGTGTGCCTTACTCCATCTATAGGTGTTTGGTATCACATTCAAGTTGAACTTTCATACAAGTGTAACTTTCTACGTACTCAAGTTATCATGTTGGCTTTCATATAAGCCTAGTACATAAGTTCAAAGTGGATTTCATACAAGCCTAACCTCCATCTTTTGAAATGGCCAAGAGTGGCCTATTTTACAAGACACATTCAACTATCCATGCCACATTATCATGATTTACAACACATCCATGGGCTCCATGAGCCATATCATATGACATCTATTCTATAATGGTGTCACTTAATAGCTTCACTTCATAGGGATTGGACATCATATGACATCTAGCCTTTGTATTATTGAACCACCTATTTAGAGGTATTGGACAAATAGTCCAAACATCAATTAACATACACATGATTCGTTAACTTCACTTAGTTGGTGATGATAGAGCTAAAGGGACAACCTTTGCATTATTGAGACATATTTTGAGGAATTGATAACTCAGCTTTGTTTGTGATATTACTCTTGAATTAACACATATTTAGCACACTCTAACATCATAATAGGTTTTGTATTGGTTTGTGTACTCAGTGAGGTGTATTCATTCCTTTCTCTTCGTCTTACTCGTCTTTATATGTTCTTATTTTAGATATATCATATCTAGTAAGAACTAATCTACTTTATGTTTTCATTTTTAGATTCACACTTCATCGTGTGCTCTCTCTATGGACATCTATCATCATAATTATTCATGAACTTCTCCCTTATAGGTAAGTTTAGGTATGCTTTCTATTTTTCCTTTATCATAGTATTTTATTATGATACATCACTAAAATAAGGGGGGAGGGGGTAAATTTAGTCATATAAAATGAAAAATTAGATGAATTAGGAATGGATAATAGCACCCAAACTATAGGTCCTCTTTCTTTCTCACACAACCCTTCTCAATTAGTCTTTCACTAATTCCCAACCATTCATATCTTTTTAGACTAAGCATT
This sequence comes from Torreya grandis, assembly GCA_037957365.1. Lineage (NCBI taxonomy): Eukaryota > Viridiplantae > Streptophyta > Pinopsida > Cupressales > Taxaceae > Torreya > Torreya grandis. Next base: position 69,463 of record JARHVA010007397.1, read on the forward strand.
TTGAGACCAAGGTAGCCCTCTTAGCCCCATATCTATCCCCATAAGTCTCATCCCCTTAGTAAAATAGTGCCTAACTTGGACAAGAACATCAGAAATTAGGGTGTCTTATTTATATTAGTATTGTCCAAGTTCATTTTTATCTCAAATAGTCATATTCCCCCGAACCCTTATCTTTTTCCTTGTCAGCATAATACAAGTTCATCTAACCCATGATCATTAATTACCATAAAAAGGCCATTCAAACTCCATTTATAGGGGTTGACACTCATTTATAAGAAAGACACAAGAATAAAAGTAAGTACACTCAAGCACTCTTCCTTATTCTTTGCATACATCCTTTCAAGATCATTTCAAGCCTATTCAAGCACTCATACTAGCCCTTGGTTATCTAAAGTACATCTAGTTTTACATCTAGTTACATACAACACACATTATTGCACCAAAAACTTTAATGGGAGAACTACATTAAATTTATCCCTCTTCAAATTATTGGTATGTAGGCAGCATACCCACACATAGGGTGTGAACTGCATCCAACATATCCTTTACACACTAACCCCTTATCTTCTTTTCTTAAGTTTCAATTCAAGTTCAAGCACTAGGATCTCCTAAGGTTTTAAACATTGAATAAAACACATAGTGAGATCTACAAGCTCTAAGCCTTAAAATTTCATAGACAAGGTAACACTGACCTATCAAACAGAACCAAGAAAGCTTTCAACCTCAGGATAATAGCGTTGGAATAGGACTATGGCATTGAAAAATAGGGTGCCCACTTTTGGCACTCCTATCTAACTCAAAAATGAATTTCAAGAACCTAATACAACCTATTTTCTAGTCTTGCTCCTCCAGTATCAAACTTTATCTTAGTCTAGATCAGCTATAATAAGCTAGGATATAATTTCTCTCACATACTGCTATATTTAGAAAAATACAAAATACTATCTATTTACATAAATTAGTAGGTTAGTTAAAGTATATCTATTTATTGATTTATATTTCTTAGACCCTTTATTTACATGGAAATTAAACACCTAATTTCCTAAAAAAAATAAAACACTTCTTATAAATGCTAACTTTTAACTCTTGATTTATATCCCTTGGGCTGGGTATAACAAAGCTCTACTAAAATCACTTTGTAAACTCTTTGAAGTAATATAAGATAATTTAAAATTATATTTTAATGATATGTGTGATTTATTGAAGTTTAATTTATAGAATGTATGCTGTCTATTCATTATATGTAGGTCCTCCATGTACCTTGCTTTAAGACTATTAATTTCTTTTAGGTTGTGTGAAGTATTAGCTAGTGAGGTTTCTCTTAAAGAGTCATAACTCCATAGTGTCTTACATATACCTATCTATTTATATCCTTCAATTTTTTTTGTCTATTTTAAACCTTCATACAAAATACTCATGTTTGGAACTCTATCATACAATCTGATCAATCCTTGTCCCCATTAGATTCATTAGTAGTCATGAAAGTTTTCAAGTTGAGAGTTTATCATTGAATGTTTGATGCATCACCATATTTAAATTAGGTTTTCATTTATGTATTTTATCCCCTTTTCATACCAATAGATTAAATTTTAAGAAGAGATATTTAAATTGTCACATTTGAAGAGCTACCCTCATTAAAAATATTATATGTCTGACCTAAAATTACGTAATCCATAACCTAAGGTCATTCCCATGTTGGAATAGATTTGGGTAGAGGACCTAAATAATATTTTACTTATCTAGGGTAAAATGTAGGTATACAATAGTTATGCCATGCCTAATGGGACATAAAGACATTATCCTTAGCATGGTTGATGTTTGGAGCATCATTATAAGATAAAGATACTCCAAGTTGTAGAGTTCATAGCATCATCTAGTCGTCACCTCTCATGCCAAAGTTTACTAGAAGGTCAGGTAGTAAAGGTATTCCATTTCAATTCATTGAGCTAACTTTTATTTCATATAGAATATAAATATTAAATATGACAATTCCTTATCCCCAAAATAAATATTAATCTCTCAATCATCATAGCATTTTATGTAGTACAACCCCCACTATGTAAATGGCAAGTCCCAGAACGCAAGATTTTTTACCCTTAAATGGTGGAAACCCTCTTAACCTTCAACAACATGATGATATCCATAATAAATCTTTAAATAATCTACCATAATTTATAGGATAAAACTCCACCACCCCTATATAACATATAGATGACATTGCAAACCTTTGTTCAGTACATAACATTATGCAAGAGAATATAGCCATGAGACTAATATCCACATCCTTGAAAGGGAAATCCCTATAATGGTATAGGAGTATAGATCATAACTAAATCAATACTTGGGATGAGTTTGGTGAGTGCTTATGTAAACATTTTGAGGATAGAAGTGACCATGTGTCACTTATTGAATAACTGACCTCAATCAAGAGGGCATCCTAAGAATCTATGGTTGATTTAAACTATAGATTACAAAAGAATTGGAATAGGATCCCTATCATCATTAATCCCACACTTAATTATGATTTTATTTAATATTTGAGAGCATTAAATTCATAAATTTTAGTCATGATCCAATCTATGGGTGGGACAACTTTACTTGGTGCTTATGAGATAGCTATAAGGATAAGAAATTGTTTGATACAAACATGGAAACTCAAGCCACTTTTTCTTGAGATTCATCCAACCCAACCTACCATTTCTCCATTTATCACTTTAAAAAACCAAGACTAATGTGATGATAATTAAGTGGATAAATTTATGAGAATTGAGGGCTTGTTGAAAGCACAAAACAACAAGCTAATGGCTCTAGAGAGATAGAAACAAACTTTAGATAGGCCATACTAAGGTCCCTTCCAAGACTAATACCCTTATCAATCCTAAAATAGACCCCCTTAGGCCATCAAACTATCAAGCCCAAGGATAAATAACTTAAGTTAGACCTTATAATATCTACAATCCTGTAGCTGGAAGTATCTCAAGAGCCTTAGTCTACACACAAAATACCTTTCACAAGAGGGTTAATGGAAACTGGAAGGGAATTACAATGAGATGGTAATGGATATAAGTGGATAAATGTATTAGGATCCTAGTTGGTATAATTATCCTTCATTCTAAGGCCATGACATAATACCTCCTCCACCATAAGGCATGCCTAATGCATCAAGATAACATGTCTATAATGACATCATCAAAAGATCAAATTCAACAGCAAGCAAGAATGGATAAGGCACTAGCTAACACCATGTGCATAAAATTTTAAGAGGTAGAGCATATATTTTATCATGTAGTAGAAAACATGAGGTAGAAAACACAAAGGGAAGATGGACCAATTGTATCCAATACAAGGGTTAAGAGGAAGATGTTGGATGACAATCTGGGGTAGCCTAAGGATTCTCCAATACCTCAATAATCTAGTCAATAGCTTACCACTTCAAAAATATATTTTAAAGCTCCTATAACTCAAAAAATACATCAACATCATGGATAGTATTAGAAGTCTCCCTTTGTCCCTCATGTCACTCAAGTGCTAAGTGATAATTCTACTGCCAAGGTGTAGTTTAAAGGTACTAATCTTCCTTTCAATATTGTGTATGATATGAAAAAGGCTAATGTCACTATGTCTATATATGATGCTCTATCTATTTAGGGATAGAAAGAGATATTTCAAAAAGAGCTCTCTAAGCCTTCTCATGTTAATGACATAACTGATAAGGTGAACATTATCTTTACCAATAGTAGTCAACCTAGTCAAATTCAAGTTCCTAGTCAATCTCCTAGTTAAGGTCAATTTCATAATGTTGTTCATCCCCATAAGGTTATCAATCCCCCTCCATTATATTTTTCAATAATTATAGGGGACTATTTAATGCATAATTATATGATAGATTTAGGTGATTCAACCTCATTTATGCCTAAATCCATAGCAGACAAGTTTAAGCTTATGTATGTGCCTAATTAAAAGGGTGTTCTTTAGTTGGATGGCTCCCCCATTAAAACATTAGGTATATTGAAAAATATTAAGGTCACATTCACATATTTCCCAAATTATGCCATCATTCATGATGTAATGGTTGTAGACCTACCTTGATATTTTTACCTATGCTTTTCTAGGGACTTTAACACAAAAATTAAGGGATATTTGTCCTTTGACTGGTCATACATGGTTTTCAAGACTTGATATGGAACTAAGGTCATTATTAGGTCAGAACCTATCTCTAGGTTCTATCTAAATCCCTATATGATTAGCCTTACAAATGTTAACTATACCATATTAGATGAGGATGAAAATTCTAGTGAGAAGGAACCTCATGATCATCTTAAAGGCATTTCAGACCTATACCTAGATGAATGGGTAGTTGACAATCATTGATTTGATCCCTAAACTAATATTGAAGAAGAAATACTAGGGGTGTATTGTATGCATGAGGAGGGTGCTGCTATACCTTATCTAACTAACACAACTCAAGAGGAATATGGTATATGGAATTTATTCTTTGATGGATCAACATCAAAGAATGGTAGTAGAGTTTAAGCCATGCTAGTTTCACCCTCAAATCAAAATTACTATTTATCTGTAAGATTTCAATTCATTTGAACTTCAAACATAGTTGAATATGAAGCCCTTTTACATGGTTTGTAAGAGGGAAGAAGAAGAGGTGTCAAACTTCTTCAAGTCAAGGGTGATAGCGAGATTTTGTGTAATAAGTGAGAGGCAATAGTGCAGTCAATAATCATCATTTGAAATATTACAAACATTGTGTATGGGATCTCATAGCAGACTTCTTGACATTTAATATATAATCCATACCAAGAGAGGAAAATCAACATGCAAACATGCTTGCAACCATTATATATTAGTATGAGGTGGTAGAAGGAGTCAAAGGAAACTAGATTCATGAAAAGACCAAGGTCATATGAAGGCTAGTTATACCTAACAATGAGGTGATTTGGTAGGTGTTTGATAATAATGACCAAATTATATCTTTTCTAATGTAAGAGGTAGAATTATACCATAAGAATCAAAAAAAATTACAACATAAATATCATGATCACATACTATAGCTGAGATCTAACAATCTCAAGGTAATTGTGACATTGGAAAGTATATTCAGTGAAGATGATGAACTAAGAAGAGGCAAGATATCTATCTCAGCTGAGGAACATTATGAAAAGATAGAGATCTTCAATGATAAATTATTGAAGTTGGGAAAAATTAACACAATAGGAGAGATAGATACATTTGTTACTTTGTGCCAAGAGTTTTTGATGTATTTTCATGGAAATATAAGGATTTAAAGTGTTTTGATCCTAAACTTACACAACATAACATTGAGTTAGAGAGAAATGCAAAGCTAGTCATGTAGAAATAAAGGTTAGTCAGCCCAAAAGTAGAGGATTTGATGAGAAAGGAAATGTTTAAGTTGATTGAATAAAAGATAATATTCCCCATCAAACATTTTACATGGGTATCAAACCTTGTTCCAGTGAGGAAGAAGAATGGAGAAATAATATTATGCTTTAACTTTAGGGACCTCAATAAGGTGTCCCTAGAAGACCATTACCCACTACAATCAATGGATCATATTCTTCAAAAGGTGGTAGGTTCTTAGATATTCTCATTTCTTGATAAATAATTTGGTTATAATTATATTATGGTCAGATAATAAGATATACATAAGACTTTTTTCAACACAAAGTGGGGCACTTATGCATACATGAAAATGCCCTTTAGACTATATAATGTTGAAACAACTTTTAAGATGGAAATGGATGTTACCCTTAAAGGTTTGATCAATGACATGGTACTAATCTACTTATATTACATCACAATTTATTTGAGGGACCTAGTTTATCACCTTGATCACTTGAGGTTAGTTGTAGGGAATGTGGTGTATCATTGAATCTTAAACAATGTATATTTGGTGTTCATGAGGGTAGATTGTTAGGCCATGTAGTTTCCAAGGATGGTCTTTCCATAGATATGGAAAGAGTTGAGTACATCTTATCCTTACCCTTTCACAAGAACAAGAAGGGTCTACAAAGTTTTTTAGGAAATATTAACTTTATAAGATGGTTTATCCTAGGTTTGTAGAGCTGGACAAGCCTCTTACTCATAAGTCAAGAAAATTAAAGGAGTTTACATGGATAAATCAAGGTAAGATAAGTTTTGGGGCCATCAAGGAGGCCATCTCTCATCACCCTACACTTTCTAATCCATATTTTAATAAAGAATTCTACTTGTATGCCTTCTCTACATTGGATTCAATCTCTGCCATGTTGATGCAACATAATGAGCAATGTTTGGAATAGCCTATTAATTTATTCGTTAAATCCTTAGAGGTGTATTAGTATAGGTATACATTTTTAGAGAAACATTTTCTTTCATTAGTGAAAGGTTTGAATAAATTTATTCACATGGTTTCCAATCCTAATATCATACTCATAGTGGTACACCTGAGTATTAAAGAGTTTATACTCAATAGAGACCTCAATGAGAAAAGAGATGGATGGGTGACAAAATGCATGGACTATGACTTTTAATTTAGAGTTAAAAATATTATAAATGGTATGGGGTTATGTGAACACCTTGTAGTAGAGTTAAAACAAGATAAATTTCAAGTGTGGGTAGTCTATGATATCCAACATGAAGCTGCAGATAACACACCTTCTAGTTAGACACGTGATATATTCAGAATTTATTGAGTTTGGATAATGTCCTATGGGAATATATAGAGCTAAGATAATGAAATATAGGTTGAAATTTATACCTTATGTCCTAATAGATGGAGTAATTTTCAAGAGAGACATAAGATGTATGCTTTTGAAGTGTGTGGAATCATGCCATATAGACAAGATGTTTGAACAATTCTATGATGGTCCAGCTAGTGGGTGCTTTTCTACCAAGACAATAACCTCTTAGATCATTATAGATGGTTACTTTTGGCCCAAAATGTTTAGATATGCACACTTTTTTGGTAAGGAAATGCCCAAAATATGCAATGTTTGTTAGCAAGTAAAAATTGGTTGCCCTTCCATTGCAACCCATACATGTAGAAAAACCTTTCATGCAATGGGGGATACATTTCATAGGGATGACACACCCCCTTCAATTAAATGACATAATTTAATCATTATATCTATATACTAATTTACAAGGTGGGCTGAAATAACTACCCTCAAGGAAGCTAATGAAGATTTTATTTTAGACTTTTATGATAACCTTGTGACTAGATTTGGTGTGCCTTCTATAGTCATTTATGAAAATGCATTGACCTTCAACAACAACAAGGTATGTGAGTGGGATATTTCACATGAAATTTATCTCAAGGAATCCTAAAACTATTACCCATAAGGAAATGGACTATCAGAGTCCACAAATAAGAATTTTTAATGATTATCAAGAGAACTATGGAGGATAGTCAGAGGAAGTGGCAAACTAGATTTAGGAATACCTTATGGGTAGATAGGGTGACACCTAAGAAATATAATCAATTCTCCCCATAACTTCTTGTATATGAGAAAGAAACCAAACTTCCTATATCTTTTGAACTTTCTATATTAGAACTTGCACATCAACTTGAGCTCCTAAAGGATGATGCTATGCAGATAAGGTTGAATGGGCTAAGGTAGTTGGAGTAAACAATAGACACTATTGTGCACATTATGTGGTCTAATAAACACTAAGTGAAGTTAATTATAAGACATCTTCCTCATAAACATTTCAACAAGGTGATATAGTCCTCAAATGGGATAATGACCATGTAAAACTAGGAAAACACTCCAAATTTGATAATTTTTGGAGTGGGTCTTATATTATCAAAGGTTATAAGGAGACTAATGCCTTTTATATTTCTATGTTTAACGGAGAGGTCCTTCCCATCCATATAAATGGGAGGTATCTTAAATTATACTACTATTGTTGCCTCATGATCTTTGTATATAGGTATATAGGTCTATTTTTACCTCCAAGTACCCTTGCACATTGCTCTATTTATTTTTTTCTACTGTTAGGGTAGTTTTTTGGTGTGTTTTTATGATTTATTATTTTTTGTGTCTTTCATCGCTTCAATGTGTATTTTAAGTGATACTTGATTTATCTAGTCATTATGAACAAGTTTGATCAAATTCTAGTTTCCATGACCAACAGGTTGGTTAAGCCAACTGAGTCACAAGAAATGTTGGCTAAATTTGGCCCATATAAGGATGTTTTCCCTAGAAATGGTTTGAATAGATAAGAAGAGTTATATATGGAATGAGTGATTCAAAGATCACATGTATCTTGCATAACTTTTGAAACACTTTAAGTAAACTTAATGTGTAGTTTGTCAATTTTTGAGGAAGTAGGTTCTCATTGTGATCAATGTAGTCAAAATCATGGGATGAGTTTTCACGGGTTTTATGAACTCATTTTGAGCCTTGAAAGTTGTTTCACAATCATATAAGAGATATAAAATCATCATCACATCATGTAAAAACAAATAGGTCAATCTAATTACAATTAATAAATTCACCTAGGGAGACTCTCAGGTCAAAAGATTGCATGGACATGAATTTATTTATGCCAAGATCATCCTCTGTAAAATTTTTGTCTTGATGAGATTTATATATAAATATATAAATATTCAAATTTAGACTTGTAGATTATACATGCATGAAAATGTTAATATTAAGATGTGGAAACTAGTTATTTAAATTCAAATATTCCCTAGGTTGAATGCAAAACTAACAGATGTTAAGATCTTGGGAGAGCAGGTGAAAGATATATGATGTGCAGTGATTGATAGAATCAATGGGCCCTAGAGATAAAATGACATGTGTTGGATTTTATATTGAAGATCAATGGTGAGCTCATAGTCAAAAGGTCGATGGGGTCCATAAGAAGAACATGAGACTGATAAGTGTCACATTCTCAAAGGTTAAAATAAAATACCAATGTAGGGATGACAAGTGGTATGATCTTAGGTACCTAAATAGAGATATAATAGTGTACATTGACTACAAAATTTAGTAGGCCCAAATGAATGAATAGTATGTGATTCATTATACCAAAATAGATCAACAATGAGCAGTGAGTCAAAAGGTTAATAAATCTTAAGATAAAATGCATGAGTGAAAATTGTATTAATTGTGTTATACTATTAGAATATATATAAATCATATTCATTCATACTAATAAATATAAATGATGCACATGAGTTCAATAATTCAAAGAGCTGATAGTAGGATCTTTTAGTATGAATGAAGAGTTGATAATTGGCACAATGTGAGGAGCCCAAATTAAGATCAATGGCTAATGTCAAAAGCTAAGGGACTTCAAATGGAGATCAAGTTAAACTTAGATAAATTCAAGGTAAATGTTTCAAGAGGATACCATGAAGGTAGAAACACTGGACAAAGGATTTTGCTACCCTAGGCATGTAAAATGAGTAAATACAAGATCAAACATGATCTAAGTCACTAGGAATGGATCCTAAAAAGACATATAATGACATTAAATATTTTTAAAACCTCTTGAAAGCTTTTATATTTAGGTTTTACATCTTATGATCACAAGTCCTAGCATATATATCTTTAGTGCAATCATGGATATTTGAAAACCAATAGGGTGATTGGTTTTCATCCATAATATACCTATATTCATGATTTAGAAGCAATGGCATAATGGTTAATACATAAGGAATGTCAGAAAGAACACAAATGAGAAAAATCAAGTAACTTCTTGTTAATGTGAAGAATATCAAACATGATTGAGGAAGATAGTGAAGGGAATTAATGTAAAGGGGCTCAAGAAGGATTCATGCAGTGGTGGGGATTACTTCCTGCAACCAATCTTGATCTTCAAAATCTCCATCATAGTAAAGAAAGAGAAAATGACATTAATTTAGGTGTAAGGATCAATAAATATGGTGGTGATGTTGTTATGAGTGGAATTGGGCTCATTTATGACCCTTTTAATGCAATTTTATCTCTTTCTCTTACCTTCTTCCTTCTTATATATGCTAACGTTGAACTCTTTATTTATATCCCTTAGCTGGGTATAACAAACTTCTGTTAAAATCACTTTGTAAACTCTTTAAGGTAATATAAGATAATTTCATATTCTAGTTTAATTCTAAGTTTGATTTGTTGAAGTTTGATTTATAGAATGTATGTTGTCTATTTATCATCTATAGGTCCTTCATGTACCTTGATTTAAGACTATTAGTTTCTTGTAAGCTGTGTGAAGTGTTAGATAGTGAGGTTTTTCTTGAAGTGTCATATTATATAGTATCTTACATAGATTTATCTCTTTATATCCTTCAAGTTATATGTCTCATTTCAGCCTTCATACAAAATACTAATGTTTGGAACTCTATCATAGAATTTGATCAATCCTTGTCCCCATTGGATTCATTATTGGTCATGAAAGTGTCCAAGTTGAGAGTGGATCATTGAACATTTGGTGCATCACCATATATAAAGTTGGTTTTAATTAATGTATTTTTTCCCCTTTTCATCTCAATAGATTTAGTTTTAAGCAAAAAGATTTAAATTATCACATCTAAGGAACTAGTCTCATTAAAAATCCTAGATGTCTGACCCAAAATTAAGTAACCCACAGCCTAGGGTCATTACCATGTTGGAATATAATTGGGTAGAGGACTTGAGAAATCCTTCACTAAAATAGGGTGAAATATATTTATATAATAGTAAGTTCCCTAGAGGAGATGAAATTATAAATAATAAAGAATCACAAACTAAGATAATTAGTTATAGACTATAATGCACTAGGTATGGAACTAAAGTGTAATCCTTGAAAGCTATGTTAGATTAATAATCTATCAAGGTGAAGACCTTTGTGAAGTTTGAAAAGAGAACTGAGGCTATAAATGACATCTTGAGTATCAAAAAGTCTACAAATGATAATATATGTCTTGGTTTCAAAGAAGACCAAAAGGTGGTAGCTCAAGTTAAGGAGAAGGCTATTGAAGACAAGAAGTTTAACATGAAAATACCTATTAAACAACATAATGATATGAGGTATGTTATTTCATTAAATGGTTACTATTTTATATGTAGTTAGTTTGGTCATAGAGTAAGAGAGTGTAGAAGACCTTCCAAGAATGAGCACTCATGGGAATATGGAAGGAGTCACAGTTCACATCAATCAAGAGTTATGTATAAGATGGTTTGATATAGTTTTCATAATGTAGGACACATTGAGATATTCTATTCTAACATACTGAGAAGGTCATCAAGTTGAAACAAGAGATTTTAATCTCCTAGAGTGTAAGAGAGAAGGAAAATAAATGTGTGGAAAACAAAGATATAAATGGTCAATCATGATCAATACACAATCTCAAGTGGATTAGTTTTTATGGTAGAACATATTTTAGATGAGAAATCAATAATGGATGTTCATTATCATCTCAGATTGTTGATCTCACAGATGATGAAAAGGTAAAGCCTAAGGTGAAAATCAAGCCTAATAGAATCCTAAAATATATCTACTAATGTGAAAGCATAAAGATATGTTAATCTCCTAAGTTTGAGTTGTTATAGTTACCTATGAAAATAGTGAATCCATTAGGCTTCATGGAGACACTATTTAGTTAGCAAAAGTATGGTAGATGATTTGTTGACTAAACTTGATCTGTGTTGAGAAGTGGTCTTGTAATCTCAATTCATTTGAAGGAGGTATGCATTGATTAAGGGGGAGCATGTTACCTTAGTAATTCATATTTTGTGTGTTGAAATTTTCTTGAAAATAAGGTATGTTTCCAAATGGAATTTTTTTTAACAACCTTTGTCATTAATGTCAAAGGGGGATAAAGTTCAAGAAGGGAGATGAGAGTGATTAGATTGAATAATGTTTTTCCATCAATGAAAAAGAGGGAGTTTATTGATAAGTGTTTCCATTGATTTAATTTGACATCAATGTTGATGTCACTAATGTCAAGGTGCATTTGGTGAAGATGCATGGTAAATGGCCTATGAGACAAGAGCTTTTGTGCTTAATGTGATAAGGAAACCATATGAAAAGAGAGAATTTGAAGTCAACATAATGTATTTATATTGAGAAATAATCTAAATTCAATCTAATTATTATTTTTGGTTGATTTCAAGGTTCAAATCAATTGAGCATTAAAGCATGTTTGAGTGCTAGTTCTTGAGTACAAGGTGTCTTGAGAAGCCTAGTGATAACAAGCATATTTATATCATGAGTGTGTTCATGGTGAGCGTGAAGAGATATGTGCAGAGGTATGGAATTTTTTGAAGAGCATGTAGGTCATGTTAAAAAGGTGTATAATCAAAGAGTGTTTCAAAATTAGTTGTCAAGCTTTAATTATGTGAGAATCCTAGTCACGACCCTAGTCATAGCTTGTAAAATACTAGTGAGAATGTTTGAGCATGGTGGCCTACTGAGATGGAAGAAAAAAGGAATAAGAGGATTTATAAGTCTATTTGAGAATGAATATGAGGCATTGGATCACTCATGATAGTTTCAAGGTAAGCCTATAGAGGTAAGACCTTATGTCTAAGTCTGTAACTACACTAGTTCTAAACTCTACCTAACCTAATGAGGTGTCATGAGGTGTTGTCAAGGCATATGAATGATGTAAAGTATTTTTTGTGCATGAGAGATTTTAATTGAGTTTTAGAATGAGGTGGATAACACATAAAAAGAGGCACAAATGTTAATTTCAAGTCCTATATTGATTTGTAGGTCAAGAGCAAAGAGATAGAGTATGGCCTAATAGGGTATGAGCTTTAGTTTCCAAGGTAAGAATGAGAATGTGAGAATTTTTATTTTTGTGATATATTAGCTTAGGGGTTCTGACTGATTTTGAGGTCATGGTTTGCAAGAAAAGACATGAAAATTGGTTTTGAGGTCTCTCAAGTGCATAGAATGAAGGGTTCTCAACCCAAGAAGGACTTTCGAGTGTTATTTGGAATGTGTAAATTTTTCATGAGGATATAATTTATTCATGGTATATGTGTAAGGGTCCTGGATCAAATTTATAAGCATTATTTTTTGGATTAAGTGGCTATGCTTTATGAATGATCATTATGACTAGAAGATGGTTTAAACCCTCAAAGAACCCTAATAGTGACCCAATGTTAAATATGTTAATAAAAAGAGATAAAAATGGTCTCAAATGACTATAAGAACTATTTTATCTTGTATTAAGCTCTCCTAGGCACCTCCAAGTGTGATTGATTTTTCAGATGTGTGAGTGGACTATACAAAAAATGCCTTATTTCTTAGAGATTTGATATAATAGTTAGAGTTGACCAAGCCAAAGTATGTAAATAATTATATGGATAAGATTTATATTTATATTTGGTGTCAATGGTGTCTTTTTTATTATTTTATATCCCTCAAGTGTGATAAATCGGTCATCCAAGACAACCTATTGCTAACAAGCCTAATGGTGCAAATAATGAGAAACCCAGGCAGAAATGAGAAGTTGATTAGGGATGTGTTATCATGTAATATTTATAAATCCAAGTGAATGGATATATTTGAAAATAATTTTAAGACATTCTCATGTTTTTAATAAGTTTTTGATTTCAGTGATTATAGTGAAAAAGTTGCTCACAAGTTGACTTGTCTGGCTTAGTGAGGTCTATATACAGTGAGGTTATGAGATTAGTATTTCAAACTATTATGTGATATATACATAGGATCATCCATAGTATTATAGTGAGGTCTATATACATAGGATCATCCACATGAATCAATAGTATTTCAAATTGTCATATAAGTGTTGAAGGTCAAAATCACCATGACTAGTCTTCAAGGCAAATTGGCAGTTCTAGGTAAGCAAGTTGCAATGATGAGTTTAAGACTCTATAACATAAGTTTAATAACATAATGTGCATGGTTTTTTTATTTTTTAATTTTATTTCCTATAAATTATTTTTATAATCTTGAAATTTAGTGTAAGAGGTTGATATATTGAAGCTAAAATGGCTTGTCTAGCTATATAAGTTCTAAGAGTGAGAAGGTCAACAAATTGGTCTACAAGACCTATACTTTCCAATGGGGATTATGATATTTATGTTAGATTTTGTTATGAGGATGTTTTAGGATATTTTTCATGAATTATAAGTCATTTATTGTGTTTATTTATGTGTCATAAGTTCAAGTTTCCATGATTGTGTTTTGAGGCTAGTTGGCATTTCTAAGTGGGTTATTTGTATATAAGGGTTTGAGCCCTTTTGACCTGAGTTATGAAGTATAAATAATATATTTATTAACCTAAGGCCATTTATATTTTTTATATGTTATTTTTTCATTTTTTTTTGTAAAAAATGTGTTTATACTTTAGTTATTCAAGACAAACGTTTTGGGTATGCACAGACTTAATTGTGAACAATACAAATGGTGTGCTTCAAGTAGTGATTAGACTTAAAAGGTTTTATGGAGTATATATGAAATTTTCAGGGGTATATTTAGTTTTATATTATTTTTTAATACAATATTATGTGTTTTAATGTTTTCCAATTAATGTAAAGTGTAATGTGTCCTCATTAGACCTAATGGGATTAGGTCTCCATGAGACCTAAAGATGAGATAAGTCCTAATTAAGGTAGGTCAGACCTAAAGGGACTCAAATAAATTTTTATCAATGTTTATGATATTTTTTAATAGCTATTCCATGTTATAAATTATAGGTTAAGGGTGTTTGGCCAACCAAGAAGGATATGGACAAGATACTTGTATAAATATAAGGCAGTTTTAGGCCTATCCAAGTGTGAAGAGATTTAGCTAACAAGATAGCACTTTGTTGATTAGAAGGAGGTATTATAGACCATAAAATGAGTGTATATGAAAAACTATGAATATTTAACATAGGTTATGTGTACGATAATCAATGTCACATGACCTAATCAATCTTGAAGAGACCTAATTGAACATGAAGGCCTAGAAGGTAGTTTGAGAAAGATAAGAGTGTGAAGAGATAAAGAGGTGGTCATCATCAATTGGTTAAGAAACAAGGTGTCATAAGGGAGATAAAAGTAATAAAGTGGATTATTTGGTGTTGAGTCATCTAGGGGGTTGGTTCCTCCTTGCATGTTGGTGTTTGATAAAGCCTAGCTGAGTTGGTTCTTACCTAGTTGGGGTTGGTGCTCCATATGAAGTGGGTGCTTCACTAAACTGGTGTTTGGATTATAGGACTATAGTAAATTTACATATTTCAGTGGGTTTTATTCCTCTGAGGGTTTATCATATATGTGATGTGTTATTATGTTTCATGCTTACGTGGATAGATGTTTATGCATGCTAGATCTATATGCTTGTTTGAATGATCTATGATGGATTAATTGAAATTGTTAATAAAGTTTTTGAAGACTGTTTCACACCCAATTTTAGTCTTTTTTATTCCAACATATACCACTTATCTAATTTATATAGCATGAGATAATTTATAATGATTCTAGCTTACACTCTTTATTTATTCGAGCTAATATAGATCATCAACATATATATATATATATATATATATATATATATATATATATATATATATATATATTGTCATGGTTGATAATGATTCAAGTGTGAATATGTGTACTATCACACTTCTCACTCATCTTAGATACAAAAATTAGGATATAATTCATACAACAAAACTCATTAACGGATTCATTGGTTAGATTCAAAACTATGCCAGTTATATTACATTACAACTCTACATTTGTCTAGGACATATGACCACCACTCTCACAATAGTACCCAATGAGGGAGTCTTTTATACATTGGGTACTATTGTGAGAGTGGTGGTCATATGTCCTAGACAAATGTAGAGTTGTAATGTAATATAACTGGCATAGTTTTGAATCTAACCAATGAATCCGTTAATGAGTTTTGTTGTATGAATTATATCCTAATTTTTGTATCTAAGATGAGTGAGAAGTGTGATAGTACACATATTCACACTTGAATCATTATCAACCATGACAATATATATATATATATATATATATATATATATATATATATATATATATATTGTCATGGTTGATAATGATTCAAGTGTGAATATGTGTACTATCACACTTCTCACTCATCTTAGATACAAAAATTAGGATATAATTCATACAAAAAAAATCATTAACGGATTCATTGGTTAGATTCAAAACTATGCCAGTTATATTACATTACAACTCTACATTTGTCTAGGACATATGACCACCACTCTCAGAATAGTACCCAATGAGGGAGTCTTCGATATTTTATTGGGTTTCCCTTGGATTTATAAACTTCATGTAGTTCATTCTATATGAAAAAAATGTTTGAAGTATATTATTTTAATGAGGTCATTATAGTTTGTGGTGTTGCATATGAATCCCCCCTCAAACCAAAGAATATTATCCTTACAAGACATGTTTAAGTTTAACAACCTAACAAACTTCAACCTAATCAGAAAGTTCAAAAGTGAGTGGATAACTTTATAAGGATAACTATCATTAATAATACACTAAATCAACATTTTTTCACATATTATAGAGATCCAATCTCTACAACAACTTGTCCTTAATTGATATTACAGATCATTAAGGGTGTTCCATAAATATCACAAATCAACATTTATACACTCCAAAATGGTTTCAAAAGAGTTTTAGAATTCATAGTTCTATACAAAATACATAACATGATATAACACATGATCATGAGAGTGGTAATTTTGTTAAAAAATCAAATTAGTTTTCATATTAAAAGTTAATACTAGTTCATTCATAGTGGCATGATACTTTCCATTTTTGAGAGATCATCCTTTTTATTCGAACTAAATGACCTATTGATTTTGAGTATCTTGTGGGCATCAATGGTTGGTATTTTTTAATTTTCAATTTCATATATTTCTAAAATACCAATAAAATGAAATATTAAAAAAAATCTCAAAAATCAAGACCTATGAATGACATGTCTAGTTAATCTACTTTGTTTTGTTTGTGTTCACTGTGTACAATATTTTTCTATATCCAACATATATAAAAAAATGTTTCACAAGTGTACTTGAGCATTTTGTACAACATTCACGTTATCATCCCATAATGCATTTTTAGGTATGATATTGTCATAATCCCATAAAATTAATAGAGTCAAAAAATCTCCATTCTAGATGATAATGATAACACAATGTTCTCTTTTTTATTGTAGCAGATTTTTCCCAGTGAGCACACAATATACATTCTATTGAAGTGGGAAACTATTAGATCTACTAGATAGGATCATAATCATGGATAAAACTTGTATAGAGTAGTGAAATCTAAAAACAACTCAAAAGAGTAATAAACTTATCTTCACAAGAAATAAATTATATTAATAAGTTTTATCGAAAAAGTACATAAGTTTCCTTATATAGGTGGAAAATAGAAAAATCCTAACATCCTTATGCATGTGGGATTATTTAACCCTTAAGGACCTTTATTAAGCCTAATAAAGATTGACTAAACCATGTAGAAGAAACCTAATAGGATAAAATTTTACACCAATACCCCCCTTAAGTGTAGATTATGTGGGTAGAAGAATTAGGTCCTGACACAAAGTCCCAATGAGGTGCCAAAGAACATTGAGATGATCCCCCAGAGGGGGAAGAAGATGGATATGCTTGAACCCCAATAAGAGCTTACAAATGAAGAAACTTGCTCTTAGTGAAGGGTTTGGTCAATATATATGTAATTTGCTCCATTGTTTAGATGTATTAGAGATAAATAACCTACTCATGTATGAGATATTACATGAAATGCATGTGAATATTGATATGCTTGGTTCATTGATGGAATATTAGATTCTTGTAGATCTATATTGTGATTTGGTTGTCATTAAATATGACTATTGGTTATTGAATATGGATGCTAAACTCAATGAAAATACCTTAAAGCCAAATAACCTCAATTGAAACATTAACAACTCTTATTATTTTGCATTTATAGAGGATAAAGCAATAGCATTTTACTTTTTGTTTGACCAACTAATCAGATCTAAACCAAGGGATAAACTATATCCTGAAGTAGACTTTTGATTATAAATGTTTCTAGCATAATCTGAATTTGTATATCCAATCAAGTCAATGTCGACACACACTCCATAGTGAATCTTAAAACTATGAGTACCCTAAATGTAGTGGAGGATCCACTTAGCTTCATTCCATTTTAGCTCATGTGGTTCTTAAATGGTTATGGAGACCATGCCCATTAAATATTAAAGGCTAGGTTTAATGTGCATAAGATAGATGAGGCTACCAAAAAGTTGTTGATACAAGGTATCATCAACCAATGGATATGGATAACCAGCCTTAAGCTTCATAGCAGATATAAAAGGAGTCAAAGTTGGTTTATAGTTAGCTATGTTAAAATGTGAAATAAAATTAAGAGCATACTTGAATTGTATAATATTGATCCCAGCATTGGATTTAAAAATTTCAATCCTAATATAATAATGTGATAAACCCAATTTAGTCATTGAGAACTTGTCATATAAAGTAATTTTCACTACTATAATGGTGGATGGATAACTCCCTATGACCAATAGATCATACACATAGAGAACCAATATAAATAGTCAATAATCCTATCATTATATGTAGACATTTAGATCAAAATGACATTTGGTGAACCCAATAGAAAGAATAAAATAATCCATCTTGACATACCAAGCTCGAGGTGCTTATTTGAGGTGATGGATATATTTCCAAATTTTACAAACTATGAAATAATATTTCCCAAATCCTTGTGGTTTATCCATGTATATTTCCTCTTTGACATCATCATGAAGAAAGGCACACTTCACATCCATATGATGAACATCCCAATGATGTGATATGATAATAGTGAGAGTGAATTGGATTGAGCTCATTTTGGCAACTGGGAAAAATGACTTAGTTTAGTCAATGTCTGGTAATTGATAAAATAACTTTGATAATAAACATGATTTGAACTTATCTACTAACCCATCTATTATAAATTTTGTGTGTTAGATCCATCTCCATAAAACAAGTTTTATTTTCTTTGGAAGTGGGACTAAATCCCAAGTGTGGTTCATCTACAAGGAAATATACTCCTCTTCCATAACAATATCCCACTTAAGACTTCTTGATGACTCAAAAAATTATTGTGGATCATAAGTAAATGCAATGAAAGCATGTGGTTCATCCTGGAATTATGAATGAGTTTGCTTGTTGTCTGATGGATCTCCAACCCATTGGCCAACACTTTGTAGTATTTATCTAGCCCAAATATGATTAGTCCTCAGAGAGTTAGGAGAATATTCCTTGTTATCTAAAGATAATGTATGAAAATGAGGGGAAGACTCATCACTAATCTCATCATAATAACTAATAAAATAATTAGGATCATCATGAAGATGATCAAGCACATTTGAATCTTCAAAACTATCATCAAATCCATGTGCATCTAAGGAAGAGTGAGAGGTTTCATGTGTGGAGTCTACAAGACTATCTATAAAATGATCACTCTCAATGAAAAATTCATGAGTGGTGGGATGGACAAGCATGTATCCATTAACACCCTCAATATGTCTAATGAAGATGCAATCTTGACTTTAAGGTTCCAATGCCTCATGTTTCTTATTTATATCATGATACATAAAAGGCAAACCAAACGCTTATAATTGATCTGCTATGGGTTTCTAACTACTTCAATCATCAAAAAGAGTGACTCCCTTCAATGCTTTATGAGGAACTTGTTTCTATATGTAGAAAGTATAGTTGATAGCCTTGGCTCAATATTGAGGTGCAAGAGACTTGAAGTGTAGCATAAATTTGGACTTATTTTTATGCTCTACAACACCATTTTTTTAAATAATATATGGAACTATAAAATTTATTCCAATCCCCTCTGATTTACATAGTTGCTAAAAATATTTATTTACATACCACCATTATCAGTGTGCAAAATATTGATGGCTTTACCTGACCATTTTTATATAATAACTTTGAAGTCCTAAAAATGATCAAAGACCTCATATTTATACTTAAGAAATTACACACAAGTATACCTTAAATAGTCATCAATGAAATTAATAATCTATTTATTCATGTTAAATAATGTTTTTGGAAATGGACCAATAATGTAACTATGAACAATCTCCAATATTAGTGTATCTATATGTGATTTTCCCTTTCCATACTTCTCCTATGGATACTTACCAAGAATGCAACCCTGACAAACTCCATCAAAAAACTTAACTCATGGAAACTTATAACCATGTCTTGATGACTATGTTACTCTAGGTAGCAATAGTTGAGATGGATGAATCACTCATGCCATAGTTTACTCACCTCAACTAAATGAGTGAGAAATGTAGTATAGGTTTGATAAGGATCAAAATGTGAGAAAGTGTACAAATTATATTGGTGATATGCTTTTTGAAATAAAACAATGGAGTCATTGTTATATTCCATCATAACCATGGAATTGGGTGTGAACTCAACTATCTTGCCCAAACCAATGTGAGTGATCTAGTATATAGATAGAAGATTGGTGGATAAAGAGGGAACACATATAACATCATGAAATGTCCCATCATTCACTTCAATAGATCTACTCCTACTAACTTCTATGGACGTATCAGCACCTAATAAAATTGAAGGGATATAACAAGGATCCAAGGATGCGAACATGTTCTATGATGAAACCATGTAGTGTGATGCACCATAATCAATAACTCATGTGGAAGGCTAGGATTCAATTGTAACAAGTGATTTTCCCTTATCTTTTCCTTTCTTGTTGTCTTTGGCCTTAGAAGACCCATGTGCTAATGAAATCTATGTGGAATAATTAGGGACATTGATATTGTGATTCTCAATCATTTTTTTTCAGTTGGTCAATCTGCTTCTTCATGTAGTTGGATTCATTATGCCCAAATTTCTTTCAATATCCAGATGTGATTCATTCTTTTTAAATAATAAAAATATTTTGATGCTTTTGTCTTAGCATTAGTTTTATGACTCTTTCTTTGATTTGGATCTTTCTTGTTATATTTCTTATCCTTGCTACTAAAAAACTTTTGTTTATCATGAATCATAAATAAGGATTAATATTTGGAGGAGTTCAATGTACCCATTTAAATAATCTTGTCTTGCTCCCAAGTCAAGACAACATCAATGTCATCCAAGGAAAACATGGTCTAGTAGCTCCAATGGTATGCTTGGTGGTGTGGAAGGTAGAAAAAATATAAAATAATCAGATATCAATTTGGTAAGAATGGAAAGAATTAATTGATCATATTTTTTGTCAATACCATAGAGTTTCAACTATAACCCATGTGATTTTAACTTTGTGAATAAATATTGTATCTTATCAAAGTCTTCAAGGCTAAAATTGATGAGATCATTCTCAAACTCATGACCCATCATTTGATCTTGATTTCCAAAGAGTTTATCTAATAATATCCATATTTAATTTGGAGTTGTTTTAGATTCAATATGAAAAAGCAAGTCAAAAAACATAGACAAGCACAATAGACCATAGGCTTCATCATTTTACTTGTACCACTTTACCTTCTCAACATCAGGGCTCGATTATGTTTCTATACCCATTATGATTCGATATAAGCCTTTCTTATTCAAGAGGATTTACACTTTAAATTTTAACTCATCATAGCTGAAAAATGTAATAAATGGAATGGAATAGAGATCCATGGTGTGTCAAAGAAGTATTTGATTAAATATGTGTGTTATAGTCTAGTACTATGAAACCCCCTAAATCTATAAAGGTTTATATTTATAAGGCATGTAAATACCACTAATGTAAAGAGCTTAGAAAAACTCTCACTTTAAAAAAAAAGGAACTTAAAAAGGAGTATATAGTTAAAATTTATGCTCTTTTGAATTTTTGGTGCTTACAAAAAATGATATTATCCACTTTACATAAATTGAAAAATTTGGGTGTGAAATAATTTAAAATATTTTGGGTGGAAACTTCCCACCAAAAGACTTATTTTCTCTTGTATAAAATGTCAATAAATTTAGGTTGTACCATGACCAAGGGATTAACTTCCATATGACTAGAGTCTAAAACCAAATTTAGGTGCTTCATGCACATGTCACTAGATGGAGGAGTCCCTATCCATAAAATTAATGGCCTAGATATCATCTTCATGTGTTGGATGTGGCCCAAGATAGATAATAGAGTGTAGGTGGTCTATCATGCATGGATGGAACAAGGAAGATAACCTCTAGAGCTATGGAGGGGTGGAGGAATGGATAGCATGGGCCTTTAATGATATATGTCACTATGGGTTGGGTGGTTAGGTTGGCAGGCCTTTGGTTTCATAGAGATGTGGGTGCATAGAGTTAGGCATTATTATGTTATAGGTGGCTGGTCTAATAGGAATTGGACCTTATGAAAATATAGGCACAAACATATACAGTCATACATTCACATCAATTGGGGTCAGGTTGATGGGCTTTATGCCCCAAAAAAGTGTGGGTACACATTGTTGCATTTCAGAGTGTCAAATAGGTGTGCCTTAACTCTCACTTATTTGTGAAAATTCATGTTAATTTACATAGCTGCATCACTACATAGAAGAGGACTTAGGTAAATGGAAAAAGACCAAATTTTTTCTAAGTCCAAAATTTTGTATAAATCACTAAAATCAGCTAAAAATTTTCAAAAAATATTGTAAGAAGAATCCATATATTTAAAATTTTGTATGTCCTTATGAAAATATGGAAAAGACCCACTTCATATTTTTATAAATCCAAAAAAATTAGTTTGAGTAAGGGGTGGTATGAAGTTTGTATATTTTCATAAAGATGCCTTCAAACCCTCTAAAAATGGTGAAAATTTGATTGTCATGAAACTAGGTTGTGTTTACATCCAATCCTAAGGTTTTGACACCTTATGAATCTAATGGTGTCATATATTTTTCATTTGGAGACTATAACTATATAAATCTACATATATTTTCAAGAAATCCAACTAAACCCTTAAAAACCAAAATCAATAAAAACACCTAAACAAGCTAAATGTTAAGTCTTATTACATAAACAATGGAATTTTCATACCAAAAAAGATTTGATACCATTTTTGAGTGGGCCATAATTGGTTCTACTGGATAGGATTGAATGTATGGAGAAAACTTGTATGGAGTAGTGAAACATGAAAATAATAAATCAAAAGAGGAATAAACTTATCTTCATAATAAAGAAATTGTATTAAGAAACCTTAGCCAAAAAATACATAGGAAGATTCCTTATATAGGTGTAAAATAGACAAATCCCAACATACTCATGCAAGTGGGATTTTTTTCCCCTTAAGTACCTTTATTAAACGTAAACAAGCTTGACTAGACCATGTAGATAAAACCTAGTGGGATAAAAGTCTACACCAACACATTATCATATCCAAACTAGTCACAATAATTATATAACCTATTTACATCTTATCAAGTTCACTTCAAGAATCATCTTACACATGTTTTGTCATTTTATGACTATCCCTATTATTCATACTTCATTTAAATACATTGTGTATAATATATCATTGATTTTTACCTTTTTTCACATTGATATCTCAGTATATACATGAGTTAATAAATATACTAATGTTACCAATTGATGATGTTGATAAAGTAGATTCACTCACACACACATTGTGAATTTGATTATATGCTTCATTTTTTGTGTGTATTCACTTGTTTGGTGTGTGGACATTTTAACATGTCCTTAATTTTACCTCTAATCCTTATTACATGTCTTTTATGTGTGTGAGTAACATTTAAATGTATCTCTATTATTTTTGAATCCTTGGCCTTATTATTTCATGTCTTGTGTATGTTTATGTGTAATCCTTATGTGTGTGCATAATGGCCATGACTTTTATTTGCTTAGTTTGTGATTCCATGATCAATATCATATGACTTCCTGAATATCCAGTGATATTATGGATATCATGCATCTCCCATACTTTTTTTTTATTCAATTTTAATTACTCAGTTATGGTCTTATTCATTATGTTTCTCATTGATAACATTTATCTAAATATGAAACTATGTATTATTGGTACTAAATGAATATTATGTTATTACATTTCTCAATTTATCTACAATGATGTAATGATTTCCAATGTTATCATTTTTACTTAGGTTTAAATATTTTATATATCATTGTTTGTATAAATTTTTATTTTGAATTCAAATACTATGTAGGATTCTAACTCACCTCAAAATAGATGGAATATATAGTGGCTTATCTTAGGGACTAAGATAAAACAACACACTCCATAAATATAAATTTGTAGTCTTTACTCAATTTACCACAGGGCATACATAAAAATTATTTAGGAAGCAGTTCCATATTATATCACTCTATTTAGACAAGGGCGTAGGCTTGATATGTCTATAATAATGATTTTTCATCCCAAAATTAAAATAAAAAATCTTTCAAAAATCTTAGAATTTAACTCAATCCATGTATCAAATTTAGTTGTGCTTAATATCATGAAATTTCCCAATCTTTCTATGATGGATACCATGCATCTCCCTCTGATTTTTTATATTTAGTTTCAATTACTCAATTATGATCTTATTCACTATTTTTATCATTGCTAACATATATATCAACATAACATTATGCATTATTGGTTATACATGAATATTGTGTTTTTACATTGCTTAGTTCATATATGATGATTCCATAATCTCCAATGTTATCATTTTTACTTAGGTTTTAATATTTTATGTAACATCATTTTCCTAAATTTTTATTTTCAAATAAATTATTGTGCATGATTCAAAAATCACCTCAAAAGAAAGGGAATACATAGTGGCTTGTCTTATATAATAAGATAAGATAACACAGTACATAGGTATAAATTTGTAAGCATTATACAGTTGATCATAGTGTATACTTAGAAATTACCCAAAAAGTCATTCCAAAAAATAGTGCTCCATTTGGACAAGGGCATTAGGTCATCTATGTCCAAAAAAATTATTTTTCATCCCAATAATAAAATATAAAATATTTCAAAATTGTAATAATTTCACTCAATCTGCATATCAATTTTGGTTATGCTCAATATCATACAACTTAGTTTCTTGATGTTATGGTGAATATCATTCATCTCCACATGAGTTATTTTATTTAATTTAAATTGATCAATCATGATCTTATTCACTATATTTCTCATTTATAACATTTATACCAACATGATAATATGTATTCTTGGTTCTAAATGCATATTATGTTAGTACATTGCTTAGTTTATCTATGATGATGCCAAAATCTCAAATGTTATCATTTACTACTCAGGGTTTAATATCTTATATAACATCATTCTCATTAATTTTTCATTTGGATTAAGTTATTATGTATGATTCACAACTCACCTCAAAAGAGAGGGAATACATGGTGTCTTGTCTTAGAGACGAATATAATACAACACTCTATATAGGTATAAATATGTAGGCTTTACTTAGTTGATCGCACTGCATGCTTATACATTACCTAAAAAGAAGTTTTAGAAAACAAGACTTGATTTGGATAAGGACACAAGTCAAATGTGTCTATAATAGTGTGTTTTCATCCCATTCATAAAAGAAAACATCTTTCATTCATCAAATTTTCACTTAGTCCACATATTAGTTTTAGTTATGCATAGAAATAATTCACAATTTTATACTCATGTTTGTCTCACATTCTACTGAAATTGGGGGCATCATGTGTGGCATGTATTTGGGGTTATTACTTAGTATTTATTTTATAAAAGAATCATTTGATATTACTTAGTTATAAAATCACTATTTTTATATATTGTATGAGGGGAATATGCATGGCACATGGTCACTTTCTTGCTTAATTTTGTACCAATTTCATAGAAGGAATGGTAACTCATGTCACTCTTTATGTTTTATACATAAAACTTATACCACATTTTTTTCACCTATTTTACACAAATTTTATTCCATTTTCATCAATTTTACACTATGAATTAATATTATTCCTTTTATAATGGTTGATTCACCTTTTTCCACTAGTTTTGATCCAAAATAACCTAAATAAATTCATAAAGTGATTCCAAGCCACTCTACCACCTAGGGTATGCAATGATGGAGTCAAAAACACCTTGATTTATTAATAAATCTATCTTTAAAATTAGGATTTGGAAATACATAGTCCAATCCAAATTTTTCAACACAAAATATCCAAAGGTCCTACACTCTCCAAGATTTTCACCAAAAAATAAAATAGTTTGCATTGGAAAGCATACATATTTGTTGTTTATTATTTTGATATAGAGGTTTTATTTTATTTACATTGATATTTTGATATTATGTAATGAATGATCCATACATGTTTCATCATAGGTTTGTATGAAGCACAATTCAACATGTGGTTTACATTCAAGCCTATCAACACATATAAGCTCAAGTATAATTAACTTTATTTTAATCTAGTGCTTTCATTTTTTTTCATTAATATAATAAAAGGGGGATTAAAGTAGACACATAAATTAACATTTATTTCTTAAATAATTCACTTTTGATATATCCTTTTACACAAATATCTCATTCTACATTCCATAAATCTAAATCACTATTCCTCTATTTCTATGTGGAGGATCCCTATCTCCATGCAAATTGTGATTTATAATAATCATATTGAGAATTTCAACCAACCTAAATTTACTATAGGACTGCTCTAAAATTTTAGTTTAACTTTATTTTCTCCATAGAAAAGGTTTATCCTTCAAAACTATCTCATTTATCAGTAGTGTCTAAATATGGTGGTCATTTCCTCTTCCCAAGTAATGTTTATTCGATAAAATTAAAAATCACTTAATGGGTCATATTTTAATGCTTATCAAGCCCCCTTTGAGTAATTTCTAAATATATCACTATAAATCCATAATTTTTAACCATTTCCCCACTAGAGGCTCACATCAAGGAAAAATAGTATAGCCTCTAACTACACATTGAGAGAAAAATACATATTATTAC
The DNA here is from genome assembly GCA_037957365.1 of Torreya grandis. Classification (NCBI taxonomy): domain Eukaryota; kingdom Viridiplantae; phylum Streptophyta; class Pinopsida; order Cupressales; family Taxaceae; genus Torreya; species Torreya grandis. The sequence continues at coordinate 96,424 of JARHVA010007397.1, forward strand.
AAATTATGAGTACACACAACCATAGTAACCCTGAGCTATGTCTACATACACCATAAATATCATAATTGTTTATGAAATGCATAATCACACTAGGATTGCACCAACATCTAAAATTATTTTATAATTTCACACACATCACTATAGCTTGGAGAACTACATGGATTTTGATCCCTCTTCAAATTATTGGTATGTAGGAAATACTCAACATATGGGGTGTTGAGGTCAAGCACAAGCTCAAGCACTAACCACTTTTTCTTTTTATTTTGTTTATTCATCATTGTCTATCAAGATAGGGTTTTAAGTGATGAAAAATGTGCATATCACCTTCCAAAATAGATCAATCATCACAAAAAACACACATATGAACAATAGGAAATAGTGCATAAACCCAAATTTATATAGAGGGGAAAACCCTACCATAATGTTGGTGATATTTATAGACTATGATGTGACAAAATATTATCTAATTATCATGGCTTAGTCTAGAGATCAAGCAAATCACTTTTATTTATTAACAATATTATCACATGGTCACATAATCAATTATATAATCTCTATATTAGTTTGACATTGTATGATTTAAAACTAAGTAATTTTTCTTTGTTTCTTTCCCCTTTTAGAATATTTTCATAATTAGAAAATTTTAAATATATATATAATTTATGCATATATTATTCATTTTAATTTTACATAATTTTTTTCATAATTAGTATCTAAGTGTATTAACTTATTCCCCAATTTTGATAAAACACATTACTACTAAGGCTAGATAAAGTACACCAAGTGGGATCATGTGATTTCATGGTAGCCCTATAGGCATACAAGATTCCTTTTAAAAAGGACTTCAACTTAAATTTAGTAGGTTGAAACATTGTGTCGCATTACACTAGCAAATTATTTCACCCCTCATAGCTAACTGATGCCAAGGATGCATCTATGTGGCATCACATGATTTAAGTATAGGTCCACAAATGGATCAAATGAAAACTATAAACATAAAGTTATGAATCCATGAATAAATGAAAACTTAACAACTATAAATATTGAATTACTTCACAATACCGTAGTCATCAGAATCCATTCTAACTAAATTTTAAATTATGAGTATGTGTGTGAAATATCATGACAAGTAAAACAGAGAAGACAATTCAAACTCACACCTTAATTTTTTTTCCAAAAATTCATACTAGGATGTGATGAATATATGCGGTAAGATTGAATGACTATACAAAATTCTCTACTTAGAATAACATTGTGAGATCATTCCACATGGCACTAATAATCTAAGGTGGAATTTTCCATAATCATATTTACAAAATATTTTCTATGATGAGACTCAGTATCCTGCTACAAAAATGTAAAAAGTGGTAACCCATGCATAACTTAGTTATTGATTCAAAATAGACTAAGTCAAAATATGATCAAAATAACTCAGTGTCAAATTATTACACCAAGAGATTAATAAAATGTAAATATCATCATGGTAAATCCATTAGACTAAGACAATAATGGATGTCACCAAACATAATGTATATAAAGGCTAACAACCTAGTATTAAGTTTGCATGACATAAGATGTTTCAATGAAACATTGATCTATTTGTTACCTAGGGATTAATGCAAAGAGAAATTCTAAATTTAATATCACATGGTCTAATGTGAAGGCATGAAACTAAGTCCTCTTTTCCTGTAAGACAAATAGGCAATCTTAGACTAACCCTTAACATTTTTTTCTATATTTCTTTGTAATGACTAATTATCAAGTTCAATATATGGTTGAAATACAATGTATGAACACATCTTGAAATGTGTTCCAACTACTCTTAATGGATAGGCCAAATAGATTGTAAGGATCCCTCCTAGATTTGATTTATTCCTTGGTTTAATGTGGCTTTCTATCACACATCTAAACATTTTGATAATAGGAAGGTACGATTCTTCCATCCATTAGTTAATCCAAAATTGATTAATATAAAAACATTATCTCATTTTTACCTATACTTTATTAAGTAATTTCCATCATATGTTAATATTAAAATGAAAGATAGACTTTTTTAAATGGATTTTCCATTATAGATTCTATGTATCAAAAAATCTAATTAGTATGCATACATAGTATCTTTATAACTAAGGATGTCTATTCCAAATAATTACTGGGATACATACACAAGGAGTTAAACCTATGTTGAACTCAATTCTCTCCATACTCCAAATATGAATACATTTAAGTCTATTTTTAAGGAATACCCCCTCTTAAAGTTATCCATTTATTTTTAAAATAGAAATAACTTAGCAATATACATTTCCTCATAAAATTGTAATGACAACAAGATGATTTATCCATTACAAATTTTGAAACATTCAATACTAATAAACTCAACAATCATGATAAAGTGAACTATCACATCCATTTCATTAAGCATACACCATATCAACGAGCTAACATAATCTTATTTCCAAGGCTTTTCTATGCTTTAATCACATGTAGGCAATATTATTTAGAATCATAAATTATTTATGAATTCAAATATGATGTTATTTCAAAAATTTCAAACATTAAATAAGTATTAAACATGATCAGATATTTACTTATTCTTAAGCCTTAAATTCAATTGCCATAAGGTTTGGATAGCTGAGTCATGGAAATGGATTCACAAATCCACATACACAACATGATATTCAATAATTTATTCAACTTTATATTACCTCTTAATTCATATGATTGAAATATAGATTATAAATCTTAACATTAAAAATAAACTCAATAAAACAAAATTCAAGTCTAACTCGACCTTCCACATCGACACTATTAGATATTATACATTCTTAAACACATCAATTAAAGTAGATATGTTATCTCATTCATTATATCAATGAAAATTGCCTAATTTTGAAAGGAAGAATAGGCAAGGTTTATTTTCTTAGTATTACAACAACTAATAATCCAATGATTATCCCAAAACAAACAATAAAACAAACTAAAATGTATATTTTACTTTTTCACAAGGACATAAGTCTAGTTCTTTAATGTTTAATGAAATTAAGCATTCTAATACTAAAACTTGGGATACACAAATATCCATAAACATTAACTATAATGGGGATGCAATGTATAATAGTTATTACCAATGGATTATATATCAAAAATATAACTTTAGCTAATTATATTAGCTCCATCAACAGGAATTATTCACTTGATTCTTAAGTAAACTATTGAGGTAAAGATAGATAGTTTCCTTCTAAGTGGTTCATACCTTGAAGGTAAGTAGGAGTACCATTCAATGGTTTATCCCATAAATACCCAATATTAATACTAAGATGTACTATCATTATCTCATAATCTAAAGAGAATTGAAAATCAAGATTAAGTTAAAATGCATTCACTTGAATATAGAACCATTATTTTGATCAGAATGTGACATATTTCTCTCATTCCTAGAAGTATTATGAGATTATTTGGTGCCATGATCCACTTGGATACCCACATGATGTTTTAATGTATTCCATAGGGTGAAATTGATGAGTCCATCTTATTACTCCATTCTCTGTATATGGTTGATCTAGTTAAGATCCAATACATTCAATAGTGATTCAATGTCCCAAGACATTATGATTACTTACCTTGATATTATTTATCCATTATTTCATGTGCTCCATGCTGAAATGACTTGAATTCATCCAACATTTTAATACTTTATTCAAACATTCTTTCAGTTGAGTGTCCCTTTGATTTATCTCTCCAAAACCTCCCTTATACAAAATGAATAACCCCAATTAATTTGAAGGGTATTATTATACACACCATTATTGTTTTAAAATGAGTCCTTTGTAATCATTTATTGCTTGATCATATTCAACCACTTATAATCAATACAAGATTTTGTTTCATGATATTTTATAACTTCAAGATTTTTTGTAGTTGTATTTTCCTCTAATCTCATATACTTTTATAAATGTTACAAAAATAACTATCATTATTTTTTGAAGTTTCCATTATTATATTATAAATTATCTACATTTACATCTACTTTTAGTTGTTTCCCTTATTTTATGTCTTTACTTTAGTTATTGAAAATCTCTAATAGTTGCAACCATTATGATTGCAATGTTTCTTTGACTATCACAGTCCACCCATTATTGTGAGCTCTTTATAAAGTGCATAGGTTTGTATATCTTTTATTAAATTTATTTAGGTCTATCTTATATATAATTATTCATATCCATCTTATCTTGGCTATGTTTAGCCCACTTACATACAAAATAATTTCCAACTAGTGTGGCTTTTATCATGGATACTACTAGGATATAAATTAAAATTTACATACATTATACATTAATGAATACAAAGCTCTTGCCTTCTCTACATATGAATAAAATACTCATAAACCACTAATAACATATTAGGTTTATGTTACATAGGCATTTGTTGATAATATGTGGAATCTCATGTGTCATACATTTAGTTAGACCTAGTTGAACCTTATTGCAAATCTAATATTGGGATTTATGATATTTGCAGTAGTATATCATTGAATCTCTCATTTGTGTTGTGTATAATAAAATATCCCACCAATTGACTATATGTAAACCCAACCAATTCATCTCATTTTGAGTATATAATATTGGAACCCACTCAGAAACACTTGTGTCAAGCACATGCACCAAATTCATCATGGTATATCTATGACATGAAGATATATAAATGAAAACACATTGGTCAATTTATTATTAATTATATTAATATTAAATGTCTCCTCTTTTTTAACCCATTACAATAACACAAAAATATATCTATAAGGTAAAGCATGATTAAATCAATAATAAATGACATAGTAATAGATCCAACCCCTGTTTAATACTTAACCATGTACCTAATCCAATATGAGGGATGGTGTGTTACATGCTTCCCCCCATCAAGAAACTTCATACATATGTTTTTTACCTTAGTAATTATGTTCTTAGTTGTATTCTTTTAATGCTAGTGAGAACTAGCATGACAAAAGCAACATAATGTCTCATTCATGTGATGAAAAAAGTAACAAAATCACCATCTAAAATTCACATGGATTAGCATGGTATTAAATTTCACTAAAATTTTAAAATATCTCACCAAATAGAATACAACCCATCACATACCCATTTCATCACTTATCCATGAGGTGGTGGTGATAAATGACTGTACCAAGTGATGCATCAATCATAGTGTCAAAAATGTCATGAAAGACCCATCTAGAATTTATGACTTATTCTAAAAAAAGATGAAATAATATTATTCCTAATATGGGGTACCAAATAAAGGATCATTAGATTCAATTAATTGACATTAACTATTGCTAGCATCCAACACTAAGACACAACCACCTTTCTTAGTAACACATAGATATGAGCTAAATAGTTACACTAGGATTGAGACTTTTCTATCTATCTTGATATCCTAACATATATATCTTTCAAATACATGGTTTTACACAAGGAGGTTGTGTAAATAATAACATAGGTAGGCATTCCCAACTTCTAGGGTTCTTATTTCACTTCTCCTTAATACATTAAAGTAGTACATATATGTAGTGAATATCACATACTAAATTATGCACTAAATTTATAGAGGTCTATCAAGACAACTGACATAATGGATGGATGGATGGTCAAACTATAGATTGAGTTGTGTTGGTGTTATATTTTTTCACCCTAGATTAGTAAGGGGATTATTCAAATATTCCTACTCAAATCGAGTCCAACATGGGACTGACCCTAGGCTATGGGTCACCTATGATAGGGTTAGACCTTTGGAGAAGGTAGGATTACTTATGTATCTATCATATAAACTAAAATATAGATGGGAAAAAGGAAGAGGTAAATGGGTAAAAATGCATAAAAACATGTAAAAGAGGTGATGCACCAATAATGTGGTTATTCATTCACTCTATCTAAACTTTTAACAAACACTAACAAGATCAGATATGCAACTCCAAGTGGATGTTTATGCATTAGTATTTTATGAAAAGGTTCACCAAATGATAAAAACCTAAGGAAAGTGATAAATATTCTTGATTCAAGGTACTAACCATTCAATGCATCCACTTACTAGCTTCAATCAAATGATATTTAACACTAAACATGACTTGCAAAATAATATACTCTAGTAGCTAGGTGAGATAAGGATTTAAAAAGGGAGAGATTTCTACTGGATATGAAAATAAATATAACATTGACACACTATACCAAAATAATGAAATATAAAAAGAGTCCTTTATTTATATCAAGAGATTACAAAGATCAAATCTAGGTACAGTCTAATTATGCCCAAGAGAGGGATTTACAAGTTGCTCTCAAGGCTTAAAATCCTATATTTATAAAACAAGGATGAGAGAGAGAAAACAAATTAAGTAGATAGAAAACATTGAATGAAGTCCAACTTCTCTTTATAGATTATCATTATTGAGGATGCTGAGTCATGATCTTATCAAGAAGGCACAATTTCACAGGCTTTGCAAAAAAAATTGTTCCATGATCATTATTCAACTGCCAGGTATTCATCTTATAATTCTATGCCAAATTCACCTAAGATACTGATGGGAAAAAATCATTTATGCCTTGAAATTAATAGATATTATTGGTTTATTTTTAATGGATGGATGTACCTTTTTTTTGAGGCTATAATTGAGATCAAATCTCTTTATAGATTTAAAATGAATCATATTATTAGTTTCCCTATAGTTCAATACTTGGTCTTATTTTGAAAAAAAAATGTCAACCTTTGACTAAAATAGGTCTAAAATAGTTGTCCTATGTGTATAGATCTCAAATGGTGATTTTTGATCTTAAAATGTGACCTTCGTTCAATCCTAGATTGCCTTTGAGCTTATATTATATGCCTTTGCTTCAATTGGGTCCAAAATAACCTCTTTGACTTTCATTGAAAATATCTTGGGCTCAATTTCTCTCATTGGTTATCAATCTATGACTTGGCCTATTGACTCTTTGACCCCATTCACTCTATTGATCTTTTTGGGTTTATATTTTTTTGATCATCTAACTGATGAGTAAAATAGGTCTCTTCAACCATAGCATAGGGAAATTGGTCAGCCATATGTGCAGGTTTACTACATCAAAAGGGGAAAAATCTCTCCTCTCATCAAGGGGAGGTTCCCTATAGATATGCAGGAGCTATATATATATATATATATATATATATATATATATATATATATATATATATATATATATATATATATATATATATATATATATAGGAAATAACACTCAAGGGTAGGATAAACCATCCATCTCTCTTTTTTCAAAGACGATGTTCACAAATCAAAGGAGAAACCCTGATGAAATGACATAAAGCACTCCTCTTCTTTTAGAAGTGTTGTTCAGTAGACAAAAAGGAATCTTTTAGGTGATGATAAGTAGCTTTAACAAGTAGTAACATAGCAAGATGAAATGTAGCACAAAGTCTCCACCTCAATTGCCAAAGAGTGAAATACAAAGGATAATGAGGGCACAAAGTCATCCCAAGATCCTTTACACAAAAATAGAAAATAAACACATACTGAAGACAACTATGATAGCACAAAGTCTGAAAGTAACTAGCTTCTATACACCTTCCTTATCACCTCCACTAGCTCTACTTGTTAAATTGCATAAACAAGAATACATTTAGGAAATAGACATAAGAACAATCTCCTAGAATGATACAAGATATAATAGCACAAAGTCTGAAAGTAACTTGTTTTTTGATTCAAACAAAGAAATATGATGAACAATTTGAGCTCAAAGTCTCAATAATGCCTTTCAATTTGGGTAGAGTTTTGTTTTTGATAACTGAGAGATCTTCTTAAAACAATAGGAGAGAGTCATATATATAGTGCTCCAAGAAAGTCTTGGGCATTTTGTCTCACAAAAATGATGGCTTATGATGCATTCAATGCATTTTAAATTTTGTCTATGGGATATACTAGAATCGAGCATCAATTTTTAATATGGGCTGCCTGATGTGTTTCCAGCTATTCACTTTACTCAATGTAGAAAAATAGGCCATGCCATTGAATATTTGTGCTTTCTAATGTCCACCTCGTGGACTACTTTACCTTCTAGAAACATCTCCCATGTGCAGATATTTCTGATCTTTCTTCATCATTCCTCCTTTCTTGGCTGTATTTTGCCATTTTTTGTGTGCTCTGAGCTCTTGGGCTATCTATTTGGCTGGTCTCTGAATTTGTTCATGGGGTTTTGTGCTTAAGTCTATAAAGATCAACAGTTATTTCATTGTCACAAATTTGATGTGTTTGGATTTGTCATTGTTTGAATGCCAATGGCTACTTAGTTGCCCTAAATTTGATGGTTGTAGGCTTGTCATCCTCTTTATCACTTCCTTCATGTCTTTCTTATTTGCTTTGGCCACTTTTTGTTGTTATTAACAAGTGACACATGGTGCATTCTATTGTTAAATAGGGGAGGACACGTGGTAGCATCTGCTTAACTTATAGAGGCTTTAGGAGCCTTATGAGAGTCTTGTGGATGATGACATGTGGCAGCTTATGCTGAGCTCATAGAAACACTATAGAAACATTTGGGACTCTTTTGAACTGATGAAGATGATGACACATGGTGAGTTCCATTCAAGTTTAGCCACTCACCTATGACTGACCACAGTCCTTACTCAATAAAAGGAAGAAGCTGCAGATGTTGCCACTTGGCAGCCTCCATCGAGCTTTGTCGATGACATGTGGCACATTTTGCTATTTTCAAAGTTACTAGAAACTGTCTCAAAATATGACACATGGTGGTTTTCACTGCATCTTTATGAAGGACACATGGAAACTTCCATTACAACTTGAGGTTTGATCTTTCCTAGAGGGAACTTTCCCTTTGGGGTCTTGAGAAATGGTCCATTTTCCTTGGCGAGAGTCTCCCACAAGGGTACCTACCCTTAGGGATCTTTTGGGTGGCCTTCAGGATTTTATTTCCTTGGTGGGGTTTCTATTTTGGTAAACTTTTCCTTCAGACAAAAAGTCTGAAGTAATTCTTTCAGACAATTTGTCTCTACTTTTCGTTAGGTTTTCTATCGAGCTTTCTTCCTAGGTGAATACCTTTGGACAAAAAGTCTGAAGGATTTTTGCCTTAACCATTTTGCCACATTCTTTTCCTGAAAGAGAACTGTGCCCTCTATAAGGAATATTCAACCCTAGAAATATCCTTTAGACTTTTGAAATGGTCCATCTACTCCTTGCCTGCCCTCCACAAGGGTTGTTTGTCTTTGGTTCACTTTTTTGAAGGAATTCTCTTTGTTCACTTTTGATTGTTGCCCTTTGCAAGGGCACTCTTTTGGATTCACGTAGATGATGACACATGGTGCATTCCACTGCATCATATTAAAACCTTCTACCATTGACACTTGGCACTTTCTATGGATCTCAATAAGTGACACGTGGCTTGTTATACTATTTCTTAGAAATAAACTATAAAGTGTCCCAACAGATGACACTTGGCAGCTTTTGCTCTCAGGCTTTTTCCTTTTGGGTGCTACAATTTTTTTTCCTTGTTCACTTTTTCAAAGAAAATCCTCTTTCATTTATTGCCTTCCATAAGGGCACTTGTTCATTTGGCTTTGGGGTAGTCCCTTAAACCTTTTGATTGAATCGACCGAATGAACCAACTTTGGTTCAATGGTTCATTATTTTGTATCGCTCATTCAATTAACCACTTAAACCAATCCACATTGAACCATACCACTTGAACCCATTGAACTATTGAACCTATTGAACCTTTAAACCAAAGTTGTTTAATGGTTCAATGGTTCAATGGTTTAATCCTTTTTAACTTTGATAAGTGTTTTGAAGCCATTAAACCTAGAAGCAGTTGAACTTTGGACCTTGACAAATGCATTCAAATCTTGCTGATGACATTGAACCTTTGAACCAATTAAACCCTTGAACCTTTTTTTGGTTCAAAGTTTAACGGCTCAATGGTTCAATGGTTCAAACACTACATAGAAGCTTTCCAATGAACTCGTTTGGTTGAATCAAGGCATTAAACCAATCCTAAAAATGACTAAGTGTTGGAAACTTGTTATTTTCATTGAACTTGCCTATAGAAGCCTTTGAACCTATTGATTTCAAGTATGTTGAGTCCATAGAAACATATCTATAGAGTTCATAGATTTAAACCTGTAGAGACTGTAGAAATCTAAAAAAGCTTGAATGATGAAGAATTTGAATGCCTAGAACAATTATTTAAGAAGGGGAGAGAGGATTTTGGTCTATTGGACCAAAATAGTTCAAATGTTGTCTAAAAAATAAGTGATATTTTTGGGGGAAAATAGCTGGCTCTAGTTGGGAAATTTCCTTCAGTTAAAAACTTTGAATAGCTAAGGAGAGTAGAAACCAGAAATTCTAGTGCCTTGAAGTGTGCCATTGGGATATGGAGTCATGCTACCCAAAAAGAAAGGTGACAAAAATAAAAATCAAAGCACAAAAATAGAACTAAAGACTATAAAAATATACACATGTACAAACTGATCTTATCTAATACTTCATGGATTGAAGTGCTTCAGATGTTACACATTTTAAGGCAAAGAGAAGAGTGTGTCATCTTGATATTTCAATAGGAAGTTGTTTTCAGCATTGAGATGATGGATAAAAAACACACCTCTCCATAGGGAATCAAATTTCCCATGCATCCCTTTTGGTTCTCTTTTCTTATCCCACAATAGGACTTGATCTCCAACTTGGAAATCATGTTTTTTTCCATCTAGTTGAAGAGCTTCTTTACTAGACTTTGATGGGCAGCAATTCGGTCCACCACCATAGTTCTCTACTCATCCAACTTAGTCAAGCACATGATCCTTTTATCAAGAGGGCTTTCATATGTCTGATCTTCAATTGCCTTAGCCAATTTTAATGCTGGAAATTCCAAGGTGATTGGTATCTCAACATTGATACCATAAAGAAGTTGGAAAAGAGACATACCAATTGCCCTTTTTGGTGTAATTCTATCTACCCACAAATCATCAACCAATGCTTTATGCCAAGTCCTTTGGTTGTCATCCACCAACTTCTTGATTAGTCATCAAGTTCTTGTTACTTGATTTAGCTTGTCTATTCCCTTGTGGAAAGTAATCAGAAGAGTGGGAGAGGGTAATTCCATAGTAAAAATAGAACCGAGTAATCTCTTGGGAAGTGAAATAAGCTACGTTGTTTGTGACAATCTTAATTAGGACCCCAAACCTAGAAATGATATTTTCATTATGGAAATTACACACTACTTCTAAAGTAGCATGATTGGTTGGGATATCTTCTACCCACTGGGTGAAGTAGTCAATTGTTGTAAGGACATAATCATGTATAGAACTTGAAGATGGGTTTATAGCTCCAATAAAATCAATTCCCCATTATTGGAATGGTTCCTCTATGACCAATAGCTTGAGAGGCAGGGTAGCTAACTTGGGTCGCCCAACAAACTGATGGCACAATTTAAAATTTCTTACCCACTTATATGAATCTTGGAAAAGAGTTGGCCAGTAATACCTAGTGCACATAATCTTGTGGGTAGTTACAGGAGCAAAAAAATGTCCTCCATAAGCTATATTGTGAAAGGATTTCAAAATTTGGCTTTCTTGTTCCTTGTCCACACAATGAAAGAACACTCCATCAAGGCTCCTCTTGTACAAGCCATTATCCCAAAGGATGAAATTAGCATTTTAAAACTTGATAGTCCTCCTTTCTTTGTAAGATATGTTAGTAAGAAACTCACCATAAGTAAGGAAATGATTGATACCTAAATACCACTCATTCATGGGGGAGACAAAGAGGACTATTGGCATGTCTTTTTCTTTTGATTATTCATGCTCTATTTTTTCTGGTTTATTATCAACAATTAATTAGCATAGGCCTTTTCCATGCACCAGCTTCATTGGTTTGATGACTAGATCAAACTCCTAGATATTTGAAATCTAATTGCCTCTTTTCATCCCAAACTCCTGCTGAGTTAGTATGGATTTGACTGTGGTATTAGAAAGCAATGCAGTAATGTGAGAACTCAAGATGTAGAAGCAAAAATACTTGACTGCCTTCACCACTGCATAGGCGTGTTTCTCCATGTTTGAGTATTTTAGCTCATGAGATTTGAGAGGAAAGCTCATGAAATAAATGAGATATTCCATACCTTCTTTATTTTGTTGAACTATAATTGCTAAAAGTGTGTGTTCAGAAGCATAACTGTATATGATGAACTCTTTATTATAGTCTAGACAAACCAGAATTGGGGCATGGGCAATGGTAGTCTTGATATCCTCAAATACTGACTTGCCTTCTTCACTAGCTGAAGGTAGCCTTTCCCTTCATCATGTTTACAATGTGTCAAGTCTTCTCAGTAAACTCAAGGATGAACCTTCATAAGAAATTCACCTTTCTGAAGAAAGAGTGAACAAGTCTTACTTGTAGGCAGGGTAAGCTCTTGGATAGAATTGACTCTATTTGAGTTAATATTTATGCCTTCTTTGGACACAATGTGTCCAAGAAGTTTCCCCTCTGTTACTCTAAAAACTAAATTTTTGGGGTTCAAGGAAATGCCATTCTTGTGGTAGCATTCTAGCACCTGGTGCAAGTGGCATATATGATTTGGATGATGCTTAGAAAAAATGGTCAAGTCATCAAGATAAACTACAATGAACTTACCCATTTCATCTTTGAAAGTAAGGTCCATTGCTCTCTGAAAGGTGGTGCCAACATTTATCAAGCCAAAATGCATCCTTCTATATGTAAACATGCCACAAGGAGTGGTGAAGGCAGTCTTGTGTTGGTCTGCTTCACCAACTTCAACCTAATTATATCCTAAGAAGCCATCTAGCATTGATAACATCTCTTAACCAGTCACTATCTGAAGTACTTGATCCATGATGGGTAAAGGGTAGTTTTCCTTTAAAGATGACTGATTCAGATTCTTGAAATCCACATAGATGCGAATTTCACCATTCTTCTTCCTCACATGGACTATGCTAGCAATCCATGTGGAATGATGGATTGAGAAAATTATCCTAGCATTCAACACTATTATATATCTCAAACAGAATAGTACCTGATATATTTGGATTATATTACTAGGATTTCTACTTGTAAGGCACTGAATCATCCTATAGAGGAATTTCATGGTGAATGTCATCAGGCCTGAGCAATTTTAGATCATCATAGGAGTATGCTAGGACATCCATGTATTGGCTGAGTAGAGCAGTGAACTTGAACTTTTCCTTAGGAGTACAATATTTCCCAATGTTCACCATCTTGGGATTTTCTTTGGTACCTAGATTTATTTGATCAAACCCCTGGGAGGAGCTTGAGTCTATTTGTTGCTATTTGATGAATCTATCATGTTTTTCAAAAAAATTCTTGAAGGAAACCAAGCCTCTGGGAATTTTATTCCCTTTGAGTTGTAGGAATTCCTCACCTACATCTGTATTTGATTCTGGAGTTGGTTCACACTTCTGAGGTTTACTGCCTTCAAAATGTAGCCATTCAAACCTGTCTTTTTTCTCCAAGAAGGCAATGATTTGGTTGTCATTGTCAAACACTTGCCAATGACTAGAATTATCAGGTACACTTAGTCTAAAGACAAGCTCAATAGTGTACTTGTCTCTTTTGAAGTTTGGGTGGGGGACCAAGAGAGTAGCTAAAATAGCTAGTGCATCAGCTCGGCCATTAAATTCCTTGGGTATGGCATAGATGTTGAAAGCATAAAAGCTTTCAATTTAATCCTATAATAAATTGTGGTAGTGGCACAATCTCTCATTTTTAGTTTGATACAGGTTTTTCACCTGACAAACCACCAACTTAGCATCTCCTTTGGCATGGAGTTTGATGCCCTTATCTTTAGCTGCATTTAATCTAAGAAGAAGAGATTTGTATTTAGTAGTATTGTTAGTATTGTTGAACTGCAACTTGTATGAAGAGGGAAAAATATCTCCTTGAAGAGATATCAACACAATCCTAACTCTTGAACCGATAGAGGAGCAACTGCCATCAAATTCTATAATTCATACCTCATTAGACACTACTTTTTCTTTGAAATCTTCCTCATTTGGAGGGGGAGATTCTTCCACATTTTCATTTCACTTCACCAATTATTTTATTATTCTAGCTAAACTAATTTCTGGGTTTACACTTTCAAGAACTTCATTAGATGCTTCATGAACTTTATCTATAGATAGAAAGTAGTTACCCATGCCTAAAGACTCAAATAAAATTTGAGCTTCAGATGCTGATGATTGGGTGACCACATATTTTGCTTCCTTTTTAGGAAGAAATCTTTTCATAATGCCTTTGACTGGAATCCTTGCTTCAGATAAGTCCACGCTTAATTCACCTCCAACATCCTTATAGAAATTTTAGCCATGAAAGATGCCATAGGATGCTAAGACGTTGGCCACCAAGACAGTCATCTTGATTCTCTTGTCTCGGAATGCTGCAAATGCAAATTGGGCATCCTTGATTTATCCCAATAGTGTTACTTGTTTTTTCTCCATGGAGAAACATCTCCCAAATGTATTGGTCAGTGTGAGTCTAAGAGATTATACCACCTTGGCAGGCATGACGTTGTTAGATGCACCTGAGTCTATGATGCAATTGCTCAGTTTGTGACCATTTATCAATAGGAAAACATAGAAAGGCTCTATTTTCATAGGGTTAGTAGGAGGAGTAATGAAAAGATTGTTTGAGATGGACATGTTCCTTGGGGGATCATGAGTTACCTTTTTAACATCTTGTCCTATAGGGATGACTTTGTTCTTCACACACTGAACTAACCTATCCAATTACTTAGGATTGGATTGTAAGAATTCAAATTTAGACATTTGAATTTTGGTCTTCTTGACATGGTCAATTATGTCAAATGATTGAAATGGACTAGGAATAGAGGAAGGTAGTTCATCTTTCTAGTTTTTGGAAGGGGGGCTAGTCTATGAAGTTGAAGCAGAAGGTGCAGAGATGTTTAATGTACTTACATTTCTGGCGATCACCGGGTCCTTTGGTTAGAAAGGTAGAGTGGTTCCATGCTTAGAAATTGAAATTGTTGGTTGAGGTTGCTCCTTTGTCTTCTCTTTATCAGCTTGTTGGGATAATTGGTTCTTGGATTGGGTGAACATAGCATATGATCCCTCATCTGCTTTACCTTCACTTCTGGGTTCATCTTGATAATTTAAGAAACCAATGTTGGAGTTTCTAACTAATTCTTCTTGGTCTTCTACAAGGAGATCATAATCATTTTCTTGGTTCAATTCAGGTTGGAAAGAGAAATTAGATTCTATTTTGACACATCCAACTGCTGAATTGGTTGGGGGTGCTTCAATGGCAAGTTTCCCCTATAGGGGAGGAAGATGATTTGGCTGTTCTTGACTTCTGGAAACATTACCTTGATATGACAGGTTCTAAACTTTTCTCCTTGGCATATCTTGATAATGAAGAGTAGACATACCTTAGGCCATTTGCTTCTTGAGAGCTAACAACTAATTTGCAAGCTTCTACACAATTGGATCAATGGTACCTGTAGATGAATATTCAAAGATGAAGAAGATTTACCTCTATTTCGATCTCTCCTTATCTTTCCTATTGAGATAGGGTCATCTTCCATCTTAGTGGCCAAATTTTGAGCTACAACAAGGTCTATTTGGCCAGCACATCTCAGCAAAAAACTTACTTCAGGTAGTTGAGAATTGATGAAGAAATATTTGAGATTCTCAAGTGTAGGTTGAGAAATTATAGGAATCCTATTCCTCTGCTTGTCAAACTTGGCTATGAAATCCCTCATTCATTCATGAGGCTCTTTCTTCATTTGTGTGAGTTGAGCCAATAGGGTATACACATCTTCTGTAGGCTTGAACCTTGCTTCAAACTTGGCTTTGAGTGTGTTCCAGTCAGTTACTGACTATGCCTGCAGATGGTAGAACCAGTCTGTAGCAGCTCCTTGCAATATTTCCACAAACAGTCTGACTTCCACGTCCTCATATTCCATGCTTATTATGCCATAGGCTATGTTGAAGGATATAATATGTTCATCAAGATGAACCTTCCCATCACCATAGAATTTGGGGAAATTCTTCCTTGAACTACGTGGGAGCTCATGTAGGGGTGGAGTTAGACTAAGCGGGCCAAAAGAGTTACCCTAGCGGCATTGAATTAACATTGTATGACTATGGAAAGGTGGAATAAAAAATCTCAGAGGGGTAATTATTGGTAAAGCTTTATTAATAGCAGAAATGGATGCTTTATCTGGTAATGGAGACTTGACTTTAATAGGAAGAAAGCTCCTAGTTTTTTGGAGGTGAGATGGTGAAGGAAACAGATCAAAATTACTTTGCTGTACTAACTCAAATGCATGGTCACCAATATCTTTAGCCCTTTGGCTTCACGTATATCATGAATCTTCCAGATTGTGAAACAAAAATGGAAAATGACTAGTCTTGTTTCAACGTGAATCTTGAGGCTTCAAACTAGTTGTCCTTCCATAGTGGGATAAATTGATAAGGCTATAATGATAATGGGTAAGACCCAAATAAGAGTCACCAGAGTATATAATGGATAAGGATAGGAACTACTTATTTGAATCCATGGTAGAGTCACCAAAAATTATTGGGTGAATATTTTGTCGATCAGCTAACTGATGAGTAAAATAGGTCTCTTCAACCATAGCATAGGGAAATTGGTCAGCCAAACATGTAGGTTTAATACATCAAAAGGGGACAAATCTCTCCTCTCATCAAGGGGAGGTTCCCTGTAGATATCCAGGAGCTATATACTATATATATAAATAGAAAATAACACTCAACGGTAGGATGAACCATCCATCTCTCTTTCTTCAGAGATGATGTTCAAAAATCAAAGGAGAAATCCTGATGAAATGATAGAAAACACACCTCTTCTTTTAGAAGTGTTGTTCAATAGACATAAAGGAATCTTTTAGGTGATGATAAGTAGCTTTAATAGGAAGCAGTAACATAAAAGGTTGAAATGTAGCACAAAGTCTCCACCTCAACTACCAAAGAGTGAAATATGAAAGATAATGAGGGCACAAATTCATCCCAAGATCCTTTAAATAGAAATAGAAAATAAACACATACTGAAGACAACTACGACAACACAAAGTCTGAAAGTAACTAGCTTCAGGACACCTTCCTTGTCACCTCCACTAGCTCTGCTTGTTAAATTGCATAAACAAGAGTACATTTAGGAAATAGACATAAGAACAATCTCCTAGAATGATGCAAGCTATAACAACACAAATTCTGAAAGTAACTTGTTTTCTGATTCAAACAAAGAAATATGATGAACAATCTGAGCTCAAAGTCTCAGTAATGCCTTTCAATTTGGGCAGAGTTTTTTTTTTGATAACTGAGAGATCTCCTTAAAACAATAGGAGAGAGTCCTATATATAGTGCTCTAAGAAAGTCTTGGGAATTTTGTCTCACAAAAATGATGGATTATGATGCATTAAATGCATTTTAAATTTTTTCAATGGGATATACTGGAATTGAGCGTCAATTTTTAATATGGGCCACCTGATGTGTTTCTAGCTGTTCACTTTAATCAATGTAGAAAAATAGGTTGTGCCATTGAATATTTGTGCTGTCTGATGTACACCTAGTGGATTAATTTACCTTCTAGAAGCATCTCCCATGTGCAGATATTTTTGATCTTTCTTCATCATCCCCCCTTTCTTGGTTGTATTTTGCCCTTTTCTGTGTGCTCTGAGCTCTCAAGCTATCTCTTTGGCTGGTCACTAAATTTGTTCATGGGGTTTTATGTTTAAGTCTATAAATATCAACAACTATTTCATTATCACAAATTTGTCGTGTTCAGGTCCATCATCATTTTAATGCCAATGGCTACTTGGTTGCCCTAACTTTTATGGTTGCAGGCCTGTCATCCTCTTTAGCACTTCCTTCATGTCTTTCCTATTTGCTTTGGCCACTTTATATTGTTCTTAACAAGTGACACATGGAACATTCTATTGTGAAATAGTGGAGGACACATGGTAGCATTTTCTTAACTTATAGAGGCTTTGGGAGCCTTTTGAGAGTCTTATAAATAATGACATGTGGTGGCTTCCGCTGAGCTCATAGAAACACTATATAAACATTTTAGACTCTTTTGAACTCATGCAGATGATGAAACATGGCACATTCCATTTGAGTTTATCCACTCACCTGGGACCCACCACAGTCCTTACTCAATAAAAGGAAGAAGCTACAAATGTTGCCACTTGATGGCCTCCACCGAGCTTTGTAGATGACACGTGGCATGTTTCACTATTTTGAAAGTTACTAGAAATTGTGTCTTGGAAGATGACATGTGGTAGTTTCCACTACATCTTTATGAGGGACACGTGGCAACTTCCATTGCAACTTGAGGTTTGATCTTTCCCAGAGGGAACTTGCCCTTTGAGGTCTTGAGAAATGGTCCACTTTCCTTGGCGAGAGTCTTCTGCAAGGGTACCTACCCTTTGGGATCTTTTGGGTGGCCTTCAGGCTTTTATTTCCTCAACAAGTTTTCTATTTTGGTGGAATTTTCCTTTGGACAAATTTTTTTATGTAATTCTCTCAGATAATTTGTCTCTGCTTTCTATCGGGTTTTCTATCAAGCTTTTTTCCCGGGTGAAGTCCTTCAGACAAAAAGTCCAAAGGATTTTTGCCTTAACCATTTTTCCATGTTCTTTTCCCAAAAGAGCACTATGCCCTCTGCAAGGACTATTTAATATTGGAAATATCCTTCAAACTTTTAAAATGGTCCATCTACTCCTTGCCTGCCCTCTACAAGGGCTATTTGTCTTTGGTTCACTATTCTAAAGGAATTCTCTTTGTTTGCTTTTACTTGTTACCCTCCACAAGGGCAATCTTTTAGATTCACGTGGATGATGAAATGTGGCACATTCCATTGCATCATATTAAAACCTTCTGCCATTGACACTTGGCACTTTCTATGGATCTCAACAAGTGACATGTGGCTCATTCCACTGTTTCTTAGAAATAAACTATAAAGTGTCCTTACAGATGACACTTGGTAGCTTCCATTCTCAAGATTTTTCCTTTCGGGTGCTCCAAATTTTTTGTGTTGTTCACTTTTTTGAATAAAATCCTCTTTTGTTTATTGCCTTCTGTAAGGGCACTTGTTCCTTTGGCTTTGGGGTAGTCCCTTGAACCTTTTGATTGAACCGACTGAATGAACCAACGTTGGTTCAATGGTTCAAGGGTTCATTCTTTTGTTTCACTCTTTCAATTAACCACTTGAACCAATCCACATTAAAACATACCACTTGAACCCGTTGAACTATTGAACATATTGAACCAAAGTGGTTCAATGGTTCAAGCCTTTTTCTCTTTGATAAGTATTTTGAAGTTGTTGAACCTAGAAGCGGTTGAACTTTAAACCTTGACAAATGCATTTAACTCTTACTGATGACGTTGAACCTTTGAACCAATTTAACCCTTGAACCTTTTTTTGGTTCAAATTTCAATGGTTCAATGGTTCAAATAATACATAGAAGCTTGCCGATGAACTCTTTTGGTTGAATCAAGGCATTGAACCAATCCTGAAAATGACTAAGTGTTGGAAACTTGTTCTTTTGGTTGAACTCACCTGTAGAAGCCTTTGAACCTGTTGATTTCAATCATGTTGATTCCATAGAAACATATCTGTAGAGTTCATATATTTAAACCTACAAAGTCCATATAAATCTGAAAAAGCTTGAATGATGAAGAATTTGAATGCCTAGAACAATTTTTTAAGAAGGGGAGAGAGGATTTTGGTCTGTTGGACCAAAATAGTTCAAATGTTATCTAAAAAATGAGTGATATTTTTGGGGGACAACAAATCTTCTTGTGCATGGATGTCTAAAAGCCATCGATCTTCTACTAACTAAATGTGCTTGTGCCACTTATGCTCAACTCATTATCTCCTTAGATTCATTGACCTATTTGATTCATGCTCCCCATCATGATTAAATGTGAGACTTTAGATCTATATAGGACCCACTACTTGACACCCACAATCTCTTTACCATGATCAAAATTGATGTTTGTGTGAACATCATTTGGCGTCCATGCAAATGTATTTTAAATTTTGTAGACTATCAAATTTAAGCTTGACTAATTTTTGCTGATATTTATTTTGACGTCCATGCGACCATCAATGATGTCATATTGATTGTATTTGATGTCCCACAGACTATCAAATTTAAGAACTGATGAATTTTTTCTTGAGTTCAAACTTGACATTTGTGTAAACATCTTCTTCTATTGGGTTAGCTTTGAAGGATTGTATATCAAAGTGAAAAACTCATGGAGGCACAAAATTTGCAAGGGATGATCTAGGTACTAAGAACAACATGTCCACATGACTTGAGGGATTATGAAACTTTATGAGAAAAGATATTAAATGTTTAATTTGGTTGGATAATTCATTTTTGAGTGATGTATTAATGATCATGTGGCTCCATAGACTTGTTATTTTAAGCTTTTTCTTGATCTTTGGAAGCTTAAATGATTTCTTAAGGCATAAGCAAACTTGTTCATGACTTGAACTTCAAGATTGCCTTTGTAAACTCATATTTATCCTCTAATTACTTTATAAATTTATTTATCTAAGATAAATATAATTACACATTAAGGTTACTTAAAGTGTTTCAAAAGCATTGCAATTAATACGATCTCCTTTTTTATCATTGGATCCTTCTTTCAATTAGAAACATTTATTAGTCCTTCAAATCTCTATATGTAGGCCAAATATGGCCAGCATCTTTGGAAAGTTAGTTGGGAAGAATGCCGACTACGCTCAAAATTAGACCATGTACATGAATTCTGAATCATAACAGATAACACATCTATTCCATGACTATAAGGAACCTCTTGATTTGTAAAAATAATAGACTCCACTAAAACAGGGAAAGAAATAAAATTAAATAAGGAAACTAACTAAATAAAGAAAATGTACAAACAAAGAAATTATCTAAGATAAAATATAAACAAACTAACCTAATTAACCATGACAAAACATGATCCCCCTGGATTAAAAGGGAAATTCATGAATTTTCTCATTACAAAAGATGGTACAAGTTATAAAGTAGTAGGTTTATTAAACATGACCTTTAAAGAGGCATTTATTTTACCAATTATTTCTCTTAACATCTCTTGAAATGAGTAATCAACATCAAACCAATTAATAATAAAAACAAATTTATCTTTCACTTTTGGATCCTTTTTATGCTACTTGTTAATTACAACTTTGTCAAGTGACATCTCATCTATGCATTGTTTTTGAATGAACTCGTCCTTCTTATGAATGGTAACAAGTTCATCAAGATATTATAGGAGATATTAATAATCAAAACAATCTATTTAATGATCTTTAATAGGTTCTTGATCAAATTTCTAAATATCATTCTCTCCAATGGGAAACATATCCTTACAAAACTCTTCAATCTCTTACAGAGATTCAAGGTATAACTACCATTCATCCTTTTATTCCTCACTTGGATCAACCTAAATAGGATAAACTTGAAAGGAACTATCATATTTCTCAATTCGATATATCTCAACCTCATTTATGAATTTAACTTGTACCAATTCTATATGGATTTTTCCATATCAAATCAGTTTTTCCCTGCATACCTAAGATAACTTCTTCAATATCAGCTACAATCTCATTCTCAATTGTAACCTCAAGTGAAGCATCAATGATAAATTCTTCATCATATACACTTGAATCATCCTATTCACATTCCCCAAGATCTTGACTTGTAGCTACAACTTCCTCCTCTATTTCCCATATAACAGGTTTCTCTTGTAGAAGGGAGATGGCAGAAGGGTGATAAAATTCATTTGATTGAGAGGGAGTATGAAGCATGGAATGTTTATCATGACTAGAATTTAGTATTTTTAGGGCAATATAATCATGAAGGGAATATTGAAGAGGAGGGAAAGAGAAACTTTTGAGAACTTCTAGATTCTATTCTTTCCATTTATCCATTAATTCATCAAGGTTTGAAACCTTTTTGTCCTGATGGATAACTTGAGCTTGAGGGGTAAGTGGTGAAGAAAGGGAAC
Source organism: Torreya grandis (assembly GCA_037957365.1). Classification (NCBI taxonomy): domain Eukaryota; kingdom Viridiplantae; phylum Streptophyta; class Pinopsida; order Cupressales; family Taxaceae; genus Torreya; species Torreya grandis. The sequence goes on from JARHVA010007397.1 coordinate 118,513, forward strand.
TATAGACAATTTTAACCTCTTGAATAATATATTTAATTGGCATATGAATATTTTATTGAATAGGTTCTTGAATCCAATTAGGAATCTCTATTGGCTCACACTGGGTATGGTCAAGAACTTCATGAGAATAAGGAATACAAGAAGATTGGTAAGGAAGACAAAGGGATCATTAAGAAAAATGATTCAACTAAATTTCATGCCTCTCATAGGATTTTTATTTCTCTAATAAAAAGCTACAAAACTCAAACCTCTCTTTTAGATCATTGGACACATTCTGAAAAAACTCGTTCACTTCCCCATACTAGGAATTTGAACATACTTTTATTGCATATGCTAGAATTTTGAGCTCTATTTCATCCATATTTTATTGGAGACAATGATGTTCATGTTCAACATCATATCCATATGGGAAAGGTGAAATCTGGTCTTGAGACTAATATGGTTCATAAGGAAAGTAAGAGTCATGCTCTTGATAATAAAGATCATAAGAAATTTGATAAGGCTCATCATGGTTTTGATTAAATTCTTGATAGGACTAATCGGGCTTATAATAAGGCTCATATAGATCATGGAAGGGTTGGTATGATCCATCATAGGGATGATAAGTATGTATTACATAGGGATTTCCTTAATACATGGCCATAGAAACAACATAAGGATAATATAATGAAAATGATCTTACTTGGAAATTGCCTGGACTGTTAGAAGTAATTACTTGAGCTTTGAATCACCAAATTCTTCATTAGGAACATTGTTACAACTATAATTCCACCAAGACCAGCTCTAATGGGTCTTATAAAAAATTCCAAAAAAATTATGACTCGATGTTTTACCCTTGGAAGAGGGTTCTTTAGGCCCTTTCCAATTTGATCAGAACTATGGGAACAACCACATTACTAGTGAATCACCTCCTTTACATGTTTTTATGAGTTGTTACCCATTTCCCTCTATTTTTCCCTAGCCAAATTTTAGTTTAGGTGATATATCTAGAAGGAAATCATCCTTATCTATAGTTTTGACCCTATCATAGGTAACCCACAGCCTAGGGTTAGTCCCATGTTGGACTATATTTGAGTAAGAAGATCTAAACAATTCACTTACTCAACTAGCATGCAAATGTAGAACACAAACAAGTTGATTATTTAATGAATTAGGATTTGTAATGATGAGTAGTAAGGAATTTTTTTGATGGAAATAAAATATCTAAACTACATGAAATTACTTATTAAGAGTGTCTATCCAATTAGAAACAAAGTTACAAGACCCCTAAGTATTGGTAATGATAAATAGCTAAATGAACTAATCAATGTTAGAAATGTTAAGATGGGAATGGTTTGGTTGAGTGACTTGAGGTGTTTGGTCAAATCTATTGGTCATGTTATTCCTTATCAATGTAATACATAAATTGAATGATATATGATGAGATTATACCTTAAGAGAAGAAAATGGATGGAGATGAGAATTGGCTCTATGTGATAACATAGCGGAAAAAAATGTAGTGGTAAAAAATGTAGCAATAAAAACATAGTATGAAAAAAATGTAGTATGAAAAAAATGTCCTGAGGATAAAACATAGTGAGGAAAAATGTAGCGGTATTGGTAATGTCACAAAAATGTTGTGAAGAACATTATTGGGACATTTTAATGATTATCACATTTTTTATTTGTTGTCTAGTTTTTTTGGGTGATAGTAGTTAACATTTCATGGTGGAAAAGTAATGCACCAAATTTACAATCAAAATAACTGAGGAAAATGTGATTTCATAAGTTTAGAATTTAGTTGAAATTTGTGTCATCTTCATGACATTACCAATATCACTACATTTTTTCCTTATTACATTTTATCTTTGCATTGTTTTGTCATAATATATTTTTATCATTATACATTTTTACCACTACATTATTTACCTCTACATTTTTGTCCACTACTTTTTTGCATGATGCATATTTGAATATGTGAGGAAATTATAGCCTAAAAGTTATAATTGTTTTTACCTTCAAGTATTTTGGCCTTTACATCTTTTGGCCTTCACGTCTTTTGGCCATCATAAGTTTTGGTTTTCTCACTATTTTGGTCTTCATGGATTTTGGTTGTCACTACTTTTCCATAGTCACATATTTTGGTCTTCACATATTTTATCTTTGAATATTCACAAAAATTTGGAAAGGAGTATTTTGGCTAAAGTTATGACATGCAAAAGCTATGACTCTTCACATTTCATATATCTAAGGCATCACGTGATTTGGCTAAATGGAAATTGATGAAAGTTTTGACACATGACTTCTAATATCATCCCATGTAGTATAATTATGTAAATAAAAAATTAATGATTTAGATACATTTGTATATGTATGACAAAATAACATATTTTGAACACATGCGAAGTCTATGTGGCATACCTACCAAACTAAGATGTAAATTCAAATTAAATGAGTAAAACAAGCCTAGATCTATTGGAAATTAATGGTGTATGAATTGGGATCAATGTGGACATCAATGAATCTAAATAATTAAACTATTAAGAGACATATCCATTATTTATTATCAAATACCCTAAGTTAACTTGCATTTTATGAAAAGATAAAAACCCTAATTTTATACGATTACCTAGGAATTATATCCAACAAAATATCAATTACACTATCATGTAAATTATATAAGTAATAAAAAATTAAGAAATAGATTCATCATGCATGGAATATATATGAACTCCACCACCATCAAATTTCTCCATCAAATATTCAACTGAGTTTACCAATATAATATTTTACTCAGTTGTGTTCGATGGTAAATATGTGAAGTACATAACTCTATGGGATGTTATGGAGAATTTTTATGCCCACTCAGGTGAGGAAATATTAAAAAATTGATAAAATTAACTATTAGAAAACTTGATACTCATTAAATGTCAATAACTAATTATGAGACAACAATGCTTGAAGTGATGCCTTGCATTGAACTACTTTAGGACTTATTTTTCATAGCATAGGCATGTAATGGCCTAGTGCATCATGAAAATAAGAGGACAGTCATTGGTTATATTTCAAGAGATGTTTTACAAATATATCTATGGATTTACCTCACAAATTCCACCTATGATAATATGAGTGTTACAATGTGAAGGAAGAGAAACATAGCTAAGGACACATTGGGAATATGGATAACTCTCAGAGAGAATATAAGTCTTAAAGTTGCTTCTCTATTTATAATCACCAAATTTAGAATGGGAGTTTACATTGGGATGTCTTTGTTGAATAGGTTATATATATGATCTAACATCCTATATCTTTGATTTAAATGCATGCCACTATTATACCTACCAATAACATTAGAATTGACCTTTACACTGGGTGAGATCACCAATGTCAAATTCCAAGAGAAATGTTTAAAAAGGATAAGAGGCTAGTTGAGGGTCACTTCTTCATGATATTTAAATTGTTAGATATTATCATGGATATGATATATGTGCACAATGGATCACTTTGTATCCAAGCCCTAGTTTTTATAAAAAATAGGGTATGTGATTTTTATTCTTTCTTACACATTTATTCTTACATGTGAAATGTAGTCCGAATTGTTGAGAACATCTATCCACAAGTCTATAGGGTCATCCATGAGGAACCACTAGCCAAAATCTCATATCTTATCAAGGATACACTATGGACAAGGGGATACTAATAGATATATCCATGTTATATGATAATAATGATTGAGGGAAACAAGGTATGACCCTTGTGATTACCCAAATATGTTCCAAACAAGATGGAAAAATAAAAAAATGGCATATCAGCTCTGGTGGAGTATAAATAGAGATATGATGAGAAACACAAAGGTCTTTTACATGGATCTTCTTTGATTCTAGGCTAAATAAATTACACCAATAAGAAGCACTTTGGTGTTTTTAAAGGCATAAGGGAGTTGTATTCATTGGTGTTTCTACCACACCAAGATTAAAACCAAAGAGGAAATATTAAAAATCATATCATTGCCCTAGGCATCCTATACAAAAATGTGCTCTATGAGCATGAATTCATCTTCCTAATTGCCAATGATCATGGTATGTTATTATACAAGATACATATAGATGGGTATATAAAATATTCTTATATTACCTCTAAGGAATAAAAGGCAAGACACCAATAGAAATGGAAATATCAGAAGGTGTCCCTAGCCTAGTGGTTATTTTAGTTTACCTTATTTAGTGCTTGTTTCTCATTATTTTAATTATTTTCAATAATATATAGATAGTACTTCATCCTAATACACCCAAAATACTAGAGTAGTTTCTTTAATCCTTATTGTCATTATTTCTAAAAATTTGAAAAGAGATATTAGGGCTAAGAAAGTCCATTCCAATAAAACTAAAGGAGCCCCTCTTTTTTATCAGGGTAAACAACCATTTGTAAAGTTGACCTAGTTATTTTTATCTATACCCCAATCTAGAATATCTCATCCAAATTATATTATATAATCTACAATATCTAATAGGTAGACAACTTACATTGCATGCCTATTCCCCAAATTGAAAACTTCGTCTGGAAAAATATTTTCTTCCCATCTCTACCAAACCCACTCCAAGTAAGTGACTTAATTCTCTAACTAGGAAACTCAACCAAATAACAAAGGGTAATTGATAATACCATAATGGGTAGAGGACTTAATAACCCATACTACACATAGACCATATCTAGTGATTTTCTAGCATCTCATAGTTAGCTCCATTTTTGAGAAATCTATAACTACCATTCAAAGTAAGGAAGAAAATAAAATAAAATGAATCAGGCCAAGACCTAATCCTTGAAGAGAGATAAGATGTCTTTTTCTTGTCGAAAAGGAAGAATCAAAGAATTGGGGAATACCCATACAATGAATATTTTGTGGCCTATTTAGAGACACATATAGAGGCCTTAATTGAACTCCATAGAGTTATTGGTTAGGCAAGTCAAGGCAAGAATTGTGACAAGAGTTAAATCAAGTAATAGAGTAATAATATATTATACATATGTCCATAAAAATAGAGGATGATGTGTAGAATGTAGCCTTTAGGTTGTATAATATTATTGATAATATTAATATAATAAAGATTGAAATGTTTCCCCATTTGGCTGAGATTGTTAAACTATTTAATTATTTGAAGGAAGAATAAAAAAATTAAACTTTCTCATAACTTTCACTAAAAATAAGGCCTTTAGCCATTCAAATATGATGACTCCTCTTGAGGAAACCAATGCCCATAATTTAATAGATATAATAACATAAGATTATCTTGAATGGGTGTCTCATGAATAAGGCTTAATTATAAAATTATCTAAGCACGAGAGGCAAACTATACAATTTTTTCAAGAATTAAAGTTGGCTCAAGCAAGGGACACTATGGAAATTGATCGAGAGAGCTAATTTTGATAAGTTACTCTAGATAGATGATGTAAATTTCAAACAAAGTCTAAAATGATGCACAAGGGAGGAAATCAATAAGGATATTGATTTTTTGAGGAATAAGGTAAAAAAAATTCAAATCATTAAATTTAAGTTTAGAAATTCAAAGAATGAACACATATGTGTACTCATAGAAGTCTTCATGGTATACAAAATACCCTTTCTCAACCTAGACATAATTAATGCTATGCATGATCAAGTATAAATTTTTTATCTAACTTTAAGGTAAAAACCAATATAAACAAGAAATTCCATTCAACTCCACCTACCACTCTTGATCCATCATCCACTTTAGTGTTACTCCCTCGGCCATGCAAACTCCATCATCAAGTAAACATTAGCTTCTTAAGATAGTATTTTATGTATTTATTATATGAGAGTCAGTGCATGTAAAATGAATCTTTAATCTCTTTATATTCCATTCATGATACATGTAAGTATTAATTTTTGAATCTTGTAACATGCACACATTCCATGATTTTATAGTATGTGTCTTATTTTAGAAATATAGTTTTGGCCATTTCAAACTATACATGAAGAGTCTACACTAAATAAAACTATTGTTCTAATAATTTAAACATAATTTCCATTTTGGATGAATTTTGAGGATGAGGTGACCCTTCACTAAATCTATTTACACTTTTAATTATTGTATTTCAAATGGAATTGATGTTTTAATCAATACAAGAAGAAATATTTGGATTGCCATGAAATTATGTTAATGAGTTTCTTCTCTAAATCTATGTAATTTATTTTTATTACTTCCCTATTTTTGATTAAATAATTTGAGGTTTTCAAATTCTACTTATAATTATTTATTGTTATTATTGATATATGCTAATATAGGATGTGCAACAACTATTTGAAGATTTGATAATATCATGAATTATAAGCAATAAGGTTGACTAATTCATTTATTTAAGTGTGTAGAAGTGTCTTTCTTGATATATAATTCTAAAGTGAGTGACATATACTTTACATACCTCCTTGGTCCAAGTCATAATATTCTATTATAAGGGCGTGCAACAACTACTCTAAACAAGAGAAACCTTTGACATAGATCTTGGAGTTTACTACATCATTTATCCTCAGACTCATTTGTTGTGTTTGTGTGCATATAATAAATATATTATAGATGCAATATTTAGTTATAAATACACTTATTCATGTAGGAGACCAAGCTCAAATTAATCCCTCTTTTGATAATAGAACTTTATTTTATGTTCTAACTTCCTTCTTTTTGAGTTTATTTTGAGATTTGCCCACCTTATCTTAGACTGTCACCCATCCAAATCAAATAGGATTTTGGTTTATTTTAGCTTTCACTTACCCATGCTCATTTAGTTAACAAACTACATGCTCAACTGACTATTCCACCACATTGTTTTTTTAACCCATACTTGCAACTTGTGCCCTAAAGTGGAGTTTAACTCTATAGAGATCTCAAAATGTTAGAGGATACCTCATTAATGAATTTGTGTGCATAAAAATTACAAAAAAATTATATTATAGTGTTAGAAGGAGGTCCCCACACTCCATTTTTCTATCCTTAAAAGAGGTTATCCCCTACATTTGAGTTGCACTAGAGACACCTAGAAGAATAATTAGGTTTCGATCCCAAGAAAGTCTTTTGGTTTCACTTTTATTGACCCATTGAAGGCCCATATATGTATCAAGTGTTACCATAGTAACCTAAGCTATAACACATTATCCTATAATAATAATTAATCCCATTAATAAACCTATGCTCACCTTTTGTTAATAGAGCCTGTTATCAACATTTCTAGAGATGTGCATAATTTACCAAGTAATCCTGAGAAGTACCTACCTTATTTTTCCCCTTCAGGAAGAAGAACAACTTAAGAACATATCAATTATTTAAAGGATACCTTATGATTAATAAATGTAAAAATGAATATGTTACATGCAAACTTTTCCTATCACATTGTAGAATGTTGCATATAATTAGTTTCTTAACTTTCTATAGAATTCAATTATTTCATGGACTCAATTCAAAACACCTTTCTTTCTCAGTTAAAGCAATTTACTAGCCCAAGTATTTTATATCAACACTTCATGAGTATGGATAGAAAGATCCAAATGAGCTAATTCATTATTTCAACATGAGGTTTCTAAAGATGTACACTTGGGTGAATGCTACATATAAACTAGGGGAGGATTTAGAATTGGAAATGTTCATGAACACCTTGGATCCAATAACTATAGTATTTTTGTGAATAGATACTATTGCTCCTAATCTAAACATCAATAGATAATTCAATCCTCAAACACAAGGGGTTTACATCCTTAACATTGGTTTCCCAACTTTAAATATAGTGCCTCATGTGAATCCGAATGTTCTTGTGTATAATTAGAATCAATTATGTGCATTGCCTCATATAAAATAGCTAACATCAAATCAGAATTAGGTTTTCATGAAAAACCATGCATAGATAAGTAATCATTCAAAAATCAATATTTAAACCCAGTTATCATAGTAGTCATTCAAAGTGTATATTCTATGAATCTGTAATTTGATGTTATAAAAAGACTGGCTCAAAAGTTAAGTACTAATTTTTTGAACATGTAAAAGAAGATGATTAATGTTGTAGGACATAATAATAATAATAATAATAATAATAATAATAATAATAATAATAATAATAATAATAATAATAATAATAATAATAAATTTTAGGTTCCCAAGAAATAACAAGACTTTCCACAAGTATACAAATAATACAGAACAAAAACAAGATAATAAGTTACCTAAGATCAACATGATATAGATAACCTTGCCTAGTTGGTTTATATTTCACAACATAGCACAACATGGTGAGCATTATTGTATTAAGTTTTGTGTATCATTTGAAATATTCCAAAGATAAATGAAGAGGTAAGAAATAGTGAACAACCTATCAAAACCATCCCATGCTCATATTTCCTTAAGCATAGCTATAGTCTTCAAAATTCATAAATTTACATTCTCAAGTGAAGATGAAAATGAACTAAAGGACAATTTAGATGAATTCCACACTTTTCAATCATTCTAGATAGGTAATTACAAATTGAGAAACAAACATTTTTTCACCATGTCTACTCCTCAATACAACATGATTATCCGTCTGAATCCAAAGTGGGATAAACCTTCTCACAAATTTATCTTTCCCAAAAAAAATTGGATGCTTTTCTTGTGGCTTGGTACAGAAAGGGAGTTGATGTCTTCTAATCTCTCTTGTTCAAGGGCCAATCCATCCTTAGAAATAAAATATGCTAACAACTACCCCTCATGGATAGAAAATAGACACTTATTTGGGTTTTAATATACCCCAAACTCTACATTTTTAGAAGACCCATTTCAAATGACCTAAGTGGTCAACTACACATTTAGAGAAAATAGTGATATCATCAAGGTAAACTAGGATCATATCATTAAAAAGGCCCCTAAAGTCCATGCCCATAGCTCTTCAGAAGGTGTCACTAGGATTGGTAAGTCTAAAAGGTATTATTTTATATACATAGGTAACCCATTTGGTGGTAAAGGTTGTCTTGAACTAATCAATCTCTTACATGAATATTTGATTGTAGCCTAAGTAGCCATCAACAAGTGAAAACCTCTCAGCTCCTATTACTATCTGGAGCTTATGTTCCATGGGTAGAAGGGGATAGTGATCCTTGAGCTATTTTCTATTCAACTATCTAAAGTACATGCATAACCTGGTCTCTCAATTTTTCTTCCTTACTGAGACTAAGTTGGCTACCCAAGAGAACTGATTGATTGGAAGGATGATGAAATTTTCCTAATGATGAATCACAGATTGTTATTTAAAACATGTTGATGAAAAATAAGCACATAGATTTATCCAAAAATCATATGATTAATCACATGGACTATGAAAATATCAAATCTCTTAAGATGATATTAGCTTCTATGAGCTTGATTGGTTCCTTCTTAATTATTGGTTCCAATTTTGGGTTTATAGGCCTTTGATTTTACCTAATCAGCTTGGCATTAGGGTCTATCAAAATTATATGCTAGGCCAAAGATGGGTTGAAATACTGAGGTCTTGGTAACTTTATGAAGATATGTCACCATATTTTATACAAAGGTGAGCAAACTCTTCCTTTGATGACTGAGTTCACACCTTTATATATTTTAAGAGTTTTCCATTAGAGACAACCACCTACTCACAATTCTCTTTCTTGACTGTCATATTCCACTTTTCACCTATGAATTGGTCATCAGAGTTGAATATGTTTTCCAAGGTGACTAATCATTTGGTCAACTTATTTCCTTTTAATTAAATTATTTGATCTTCATATTATGCCTACAAACCTAACTTTGTTTTGACAAAAAACTCTGCCTCCTCTTGTAATAAATTAATGATTTGTTCATCACTCTCAAAAAATTCCTAGTTAAAATCATTATCATACACTATAGGTCTAATTATTAGCTTGACAAGATATCCTGAATTTCTCACAACATGAATAGGAAGGTTGTGTTGAAATCCTAATGTGGTGACTCTATCTGCATCAATATGCTACTTCCTTGAAACAATTTTTATGTTAAAAGCATCAAAGGTTTTAATGATATCCTAGAATTCATGTTTATAAGCCTTTAGTTGGATATTTTTGGATGCATTTTAGACTCTTACCTGATTTATAGTCATCTTGATGTCCCCAAAAACCTACAACATTTTAATTCCTTTTTTTGTGCCAATTGGAGGCTTTAGATTAGTGCTTCATATTCAACCCCATTATTGGTACAACTGAATTGTAGCATCTATGCATGAAAATATTGATCCTTTTGAGGAGAGATCATCATAATGCCTATAGTTACACAATTTGTTATTCTAGATCCATCTAAAATAGATGCCATGTGCCTTCAAAGTCTTCTTGAGTTTTCATGAGGTTCAGTAAGGCAAATCCCTCTTCAAAGATGCAGTAGTTTCCTAGTTTTATTTTGTCCATACAATCATATAAATTAAATCCAAAATGATCATTATCCCAATCATCATGTGTTATATATGGGATCTTTTCTAAGGGTGTGGTAGTCTCATACAGGATTGAACTATCTTAAATATTATGAATTGTATATCTCATGTCAATGGGATTGGATAAGTATGGTTCTATATGATCTCTATAAATGAGATTAATCTTGATAATTAATTTGGTCCCATATCGAGTCCTTAAAAAAATGTGTGACCAGTTAGAAGATAATTACCCACTCATTTTTGTATTAAAGTCCCTTGAAAGATAAATAGAGAAAAGGGATAAAGGTCTATAACAGAGATGTCTTACATAATGGATAGGTTTAGACACACATTCAAGCTAAGGTTTAATCCTTTAATAACCCTTATAGTCTTGATAGTTTTCCATCACTAAATAACTCCTTTTGTAATTGGGGTGTACTCTATATCTAGCATGTCAACTATCTTCTTGGGCATAACTAATCCACTTACACTTGAATCAATCATAAAATTACAGACAAAGTGCTTACTTATGATCAAGGAGATTTAAAATGGTGGTGGATTGATGATTTTACTATCATCTCCTTTTTTGGTTAACACAAGCTAGTGGAATAATCTAGAGCGGTCTTTAATGGTTCATACAGATAGAATGTTTTTAATGCTTCTCAAAGTAAATCCCTTTGAGAAGGAATAGATAGGTCTTCCCACATAGCCACATTCAAGCTTTTTATTTTCATCTCTTCCACTATGTTGAATGGAATTTGAGTCCCCTTTATCTAAAACTTTGAGATAGAAGCCTCTTCCTTGGTGTGTTTATTGGCTTGAGGTTGACTCTATTTTTAAAGAGGCTAATATATTTGAGATTGGGTGGAATAAGGAGTCACCTTCTCTTTGGAAACCTCTTGTGTATCTTATGAAGTGGAGGTTTGGCCTACTAAAGACAACCTCTCACCTTTCATTTCTCTTATTTTAGACATGGTGTTATAAGCCATCAAAGTGTTGATTGTGTATTGCACTTGGATCTGATTTATGCTAATAAAGTCATTCGCCTATCAATTCACCAAAGTGGCTTCATCTGCTTGTGTTTTGGACTCTTCATGAACTTTTTGCCTTTATGATGTTGATTCCTTTGATTGGGGTATGATTTACTTTGCACCAACAAAGCTTTATTTATCACTTCATTTGCATAGGTAGCCTAATTATGTGGTTGATTATAAGGTAAACACCACTCATAATCTTAGACTAAATTATTTAGAATAGGGATAAGGGATCTTGAGGTGTTAGCATCATTTTGAGTATTAAGTGGTCTAGAGTAAGTGAGCTATCCTTGGACTGGCATATTATTTAGAAAGGGTGGCCTACCATGTTGATAATGTTGATTAAATGATTCGTAGGTTATGGGATGTTAGGCTTGCTACCTCTTAGGATTATTAGATAGTTATAAAAAATTTGTATTGGTTTTTTAACTTTACATAATTCCGTTAAGGGAGAAGAAGATGTAGTTGGTAAGTTGACTATAGTAGGGATAGGTGCCTATAAAGGTTGAGTAGTAGGATGGCTAGGTGGTGGATATATATAAAGAGGCATGGGTGGCCTAGGAGTAATGTTTCTATCCTAAATAAGGTAATTATCATCCCTCATATTAATATCATATGCATGATGGAGTACCACTCCTCCCATTGATTAGACCATTACAATAATATCACTATTTATTATCCTTAAATAATATAAAAATGCAATATTTAGAGATGGTTTAAATGAGGGTTGGATTATGTCCCAGACTATATGTAATCTAAAATTAAAATCAACCATCACTTCATGTGGGGATCTCTTAATTGTGGTAATCTTTTCCATTAGAGATAAATTGTCACTCTTGTCTTAAAATTTCTTGCACAATTGCTCTCCTAACTCATCCTAGATGTGAATGGTATTGAGTGTCAGTCTTCTATACCATTGGAAGGTTTTGAATTTTAGAGAAGAAGAAATAAGCCTAACTACTAAATTATCTTCAGTGACATTATGGTCACGAAAAATATTAGAAATATCTTATATGTGTTTGATAGGTGTGGTTTCATTCTCACCAATAAAATATGATAGTATTTTAAGTGCTGAAACTAGAATATCATCATAATGAGCTATAAATGGAGGGCTTCCTCCATTAAAGGGCACAAATAGGTGATTTATTGGCACAAACATGAAGGAAGTAGAAAATAACCTCCCTCTAGGGAGTAGAAAATAAGCTCTAAGAGGTGTTTATCTGACTCTGCTGACTGGAAATGAGGATACTCTATCTCTTCTTCTTCTAGAAGGTATAGATTTATTCAATGAAATGAAAATCAATACCTATTGAAGATGATCTCATTTTTATTCACATATAGATGATAAATTGATCTTTTTAAACCATAAATGCTTGGATTTTCTAGGTGTTTTTTAGAGTGTCTTTAACACTACTAATCAATAATAACACCAAACTCTTGGTTAAATATTTGATCGAGTCCCATCGGGCATGCTATAAACTCTTATCACTTAAACCATGCACCTTCTAAATTAAAAGAACTAGTTAAGTAGAATAATGGGAACATCCCTAAGGTTGTGGGACACTTTTACATCTTGAGATTAAATTCTAGATAAGGTTGACTTCCTTCTACTCTAAATGCATATAATTTAGGATCAACATACAAACCTAAATGAGCTAAAAGGAAATCTACAGGAAATCCTAAGTTTAAAATATTTTGAAGGGGAAAGGGAAGTAAAATGCTAAAATATAAAATGTGGTGATGTATCAAGACTAGAGCAAGCACCTCTATAGGCCTTGAAGAACACACTAAATATTTCAAAGGATGAGGAAATATCACATAGACTCCAAAATGGACACTCCAAATTCATAATTAATTTGTATGAAGGCATATGACATAATACAACACTAAGAGGGATGACAAATGGTCCATAGATAGTGCCTATATAGATCTAGATGTACACATCATAAAACCTATAAGAGAGAGAAGATTTATGTATAGAGGTGCTAAGGAATGGACATGAATGAGAGGGACAAATATTACCCACAGACAAAGATGATAAAACAAAATAAATGCACATAAAATGCAAGAAAATGAATTAAGTTGAACTAATTTATCATTAAAACTCAAGGATCATGTTGTAATGGGCATGTGAAGGGAAAATTTTGATAGAATTATTGTGATAAAATAATTTCGACCATTTTATAATGCAAGGCCCAAGATTTTATAGGCAATGGGGAGAATGTAGTTGAAGGAATTAGATAAACATCAAAAACTAAGATGCATAATCTCTCTAAAATCATATATGGATGGAAAATTTATTACAGATCTTGATTATATCCTTGAGGTATGGTGGTGATTGCCTTGATATTGTATCTGTTAGCTTATCATCTTTATCCCTTTCATTTCAGAAAAACCAATCTTTAATCGTTCAACTACTAAATTCAAATTTGGATATTTTGTGAATATGGATGCAACTAGAGATCTATGTGGATTTCTCACCTTGGAAGATTTTTCTTAATTCTACTATTTTTACTTTCAATACTACATTCTATAGATTTTCATGCCATCTTTAAAATTTAAGACTATTCCTTATCTTGCATGCCTTGTGATTAATACCAATGCACACGATGTACTTTGGTGGGTGCTTTTACTCAAATTTTCATTAAATTATGCCAGCTTTATGATTCTTTCTAGGTGAGAAACTGATATACACTTGATTTTATGAGTTGAGTTGGATAAGTAATTGATCTTTAGCTTTTGACAACTTTGATGGCCAGATGGGCATCAATTTTTAAGTACATGCATGGTAAAGTCATTGTTACCACATGTACACTTTTCAACAACCTACTCCTTCCTCTTTATTATGATATTGGTTTTACTGACATGGAAACTTACTTTACCACTTGGTAGTTAATTGACATTTGTGGACTTCATCACTCTATATTTTCCTTCTTTTCCTTAGCCTCCATGTAGCCTCTCTTTATTTGCTTAGGAACTTTATTTTTTAGCTTCACCTCTACCATGCATTGCTTTTCCAAAACTATGGGATTTTGGCAAATGGTCCTACCTTCAAATCAAAGGATTTTGAGATATTTTCATGTGACACAGTTTAATTAGACTGAATATTTATTTCAATTGATGACCTTACTCATCCTGTTTATATCAAGGTGAAGTGGGATTATGCCACATGGCATCATCTTACTAACCCACTTAGCTAGGGGATTCAAAATTATATGAAGATTTATAAGATGCCAAGTCAATAGGATCATGACACATGAAATCATCCTACTAGATTAATACTCTAAGGTTTTTTCAATTATATGGATATTTCTAGGGCTATGGATCATCAAGTCATTGAAATGACACCATGTGGTAAAATCCCACTAACATATTTATTTTGGCACTTTACTGAAATCATTTTTATCAATAAAATTTGGAGAAAGGCTAGGTCTTAAAGGACTTTTGAATAGGTTTGAGGCCATAAAATGATGACACATGGCTCTGGGCAAAGTTTAAAAATCTACTAAGGAATGAAAGCTTTCTAAAAAAGACTAAGACCACTAAGAGAGTGATACATGACACTGGGTATAATTTTAAAGAATCAACTAAGATTTGAGATGCTTTGAAAGGGGATGAATTCATTGGGACCTATGAATGACTTTTGTGTTATGCATAGAGCCTTGGACTGGAGTGATAACATACTGAAAACCTAGGAATCCATCAATATATCACCTGAGGGACATCAAATTTAACATAGTTTCCCCAAAACTATCAGCAATATTTTTTTTGAAATCAACTATATTTTTAATGCATGACTCCTACAAGCTTCAGGAGTACTCTATGTTTGACAAAAATGCTGATAATGCCATCAAAATTATTAAGTGCTTAAACTTGCATGGGCCTATCCTCATACTCATTTTATTCCCCATAAATTGGCTAAGTATTAATAAGCCTGTAGATGATCTAAATCCTTGAACTAAATTAGATGAAAACTGCATCTAAATAGCTTCCCTAGACATTTTCCTTAAAGACCAAACACACAGCCTCATGAATTCTTTTTCAGAACAAAAATTTTTACTCTCATTTTTGCATTGATTCTAACTCAGGTTTTCAAAAAAATTGTCTAGAAATAAAGTTTCAATTGGTTCACTATAATTTTACTGAAGACTAAAGATTTAGATAAATAATCACAAAGTATTTGACATTTATGTTTCAAAACAAAAAGTATGAATACTTTGTAACATCTTTTGCAACTTTTTTTCTTGCACGAACCTTGAAAACATGTCTTTTATAAAAATTTATAAGTCAAAAGATTATTATTATTTTTTTTTTGAAATTGGACTGAACCTTCAAATCCACAAGTAATCTTGAGCTCTTAAACTGAGTTTGAGTATTGCTCCTCTATGGTGATTAAAATAGTCAACAACTCCCTTGGCCATGCAGGCTCTAGTGTCAAGTAAACCTTAGCTTCTTAAAATAATAATATTATTATTTTTTTCATGAGAATTAACACATGTAAACTAAAGCTTGATTCTATTTAGATTCCACTCACTATATATGTAAGTATTAATCATGGAATCTTGTAACATTCACACATTGCATGATTTTTTACTATGTGTCTTTTTATATAAATATACTTTTTTCCATTTTAAATTGTACATGTAGAGTCTACATTGAATAAAATTATAGTTTCAATGATTTAAAATTAATTCCCATTTTGGATAAATTTGAAGAATGAGGTGACCCCTTCCCCATATCTATATGTACTTGTAATTTTCCCATTTCAAAGGGAGTTGATATTTTAATAAATAAAGGAATAAATATTTGGATTGTCCTACAACTATTTTAATGATTTTATTATCCAAATTTGTGTAACTAATAGTGATTTCTTTGCTATTATTGATTTATTAATTTGAGGTGTGCAAAAACTACTTAGAATTTTTTATTTTTATTATTGATATATGTTAACATATGACATACAACATCTATTTAAAGATGGTCTAATCTCATTAACGATAAGAAATAGGGTTGATTGATTCATTTATTTAATTGTGTAGAAGTTTCTTTCCTGATTACCCTTCTAAAGTGAGCAACAATTGCTTTAGATATCTCCTTGGTTTGAATCATAATTCTCTATTATAAGGGTGCACAATAACTACTTTAAGTAGGAGAAACCTTTGACTAAGATCTTGGAATTTAATATATTATTTAACCTTATACTTCCTCACTATGTTTGTGTGCATGTATGTGATAGCTAATAAATGCAAGCATTAGTTTCAAAGACACTTGTCCATGTATGAGACCAACCTCAAATTAATCCCTCTTTTGGCCATAGAATTTTATTTTCTACTCTAACTTCCTTATTTTGGACTTTATTTTAAGATATTAAAACTTTATCTTATAATTTCACCCATAAAACTCAATTAGGATCTTGGTTTGTTTTAGGTTACATTCAATCATGTTCAGTTGGTTAACAACATGCATGCTCAATTGACTCTTCCACCACCTAGTTGTTTTAACCCATACTTTAAAATCATGCCTCAAAGTGGATTTTACCTCCATAGAGATCCCAAAATGTTAGAGGATAAATTTTCATGAATTGGTGTGCATAAAACTACATCAACACATACAATACTAAAAATGAAAATCTAGGCTAACAATGCAAATATTTATTTCTAGCTTTTCTAGGGGTAAAATAAATGAAATTTTTAGTGTGTTTTCATATTTTATATATGAATGAATATATTATGCAAACTAATATTTCATAGTATGTAAGTAAATATAAAATAATATCTATCTATCCTAAGCAACAATACTACCAAGTATCTAAATTTTACTTTGCATATGCAATATAGAACAATTTTTTTGGTGTTTCTAGGTGAATCATGCTAAGTTTGAATGATTTATATGAAATGAAAGTAAACATATAAGTTATTATTTTTTAATTTAAAAAACCAAAATATCACTTTAAATTTACCCAAACAAGGAAAATAAACACAAGATGTTACCTTTTATTCTCCTTGGTTTTATTGTGCCCTAAAACACACACACACATGCATGCATGCACGCGTGCATGCGCGCGCGCGCGCACACACACACACACACACACACACACACACACACACACACACAGACACACACACACACACACACACACACACACACACACACACACACACACACACACACACACACACACACACACACACACACACACACACACACCATTTTAAAATTAAAATGGGGACCCACTATGATTCTATATATTTTTGAGGTCTTAGGATCCTTAGAATTTTATGAAATTGATTTTAAAATCATAAGTATGAGTTTATTTCCAGATTATATAATATGTTTCAAAGTTATGAGAAGAGGAATCAAAACTATGAATAATTCATATACATTATTTATCTTTTTCCTTTGATTTTCTTTCAATTCAAAATCTTCTATGTACATGTTATATTTTTTTTGATTTGAAATAAAACTAGGTTGATGCCTTTTTTTCTAGTTTATTCTTTGCCTGTGATGTGTCTTAACTAAGTAATCATGTGCTTATGTGTTTCCCTAGACACTTCCAAGATCATCTATTTTTTCACATGACATTATTCAACTTATTTATAGATCATGTGAAGAACATAAAATACCCAAATGAGAAGATCATTGGGATCCTTCCATGTGTCATAATCTCACAAACCTAGAATCTTTTGATCTTTGCAAAGTGTAGGAATCCTAAATATTTAGCAAAGCATATATATTCTTCCATATGTCACCATATCATTGACTTGGAGGTAACATATATGTAGTTCTTTGTATGATTATCTAAGGTAAGTGGAGAAGTAAGAGCCATCCAAGTGTCACCATTCAACTAACCTAGAGATGACATCATCATAGTTCATTATATGATTATCCTAGGGAAGCATAGTAGTGATACCCATCCATGTGTGACCGTTCAATGAACTTAGAGCTGCTTCACTATTTGATAATAAATTTTAATCTCCTATCAATAAGGTCATCAGGATCCTTTCATGTGTCATGATCTTTATAACCTGTGACCATGAGAAAAAAGTACATTAGGACAGAGCTCAATTATAAGAGAAAAAATAATATATATACATGTTTCATTGAACCACACAAAAAAATAACAAATAAATGAATAACCTGAAAGTGAAAAAAAGGAATATCTATCCTATTTTTTTGACTAGGCACTTTAGAGCAAGAAAAATAATCTACATGCAAATAAAATCTTTAGAAGTTGGCATTATGAAATTCAAATGATAAAAGTAAATGGTGAATGGATTGAAAGCCATTTTTACCTTTAATTATCATGAATTGGTGACTTAATGCATTTATTTCTATAATTTAACTAATGTAAAGTAATATAATTCAAGTCACCATACTCAATGCGATCACATTACCTCCAAATTATCAAGTGTAAAATACAAATTCAAAACCCTAAAATGACTAAGATATTTTAGGCTATTCAAAGAATAGGCATACTCATAATTTAGTTTGAAGGACTTCGTTGTCTCACACTCCTCATCCTTTTGTATATTCAGTTACACAACCAACTGAGTATACTAAAAAAATTGATTCGTCAACTCTTAATAATGATTTCAGACACACTCAGCTATTTAGGATGAGGTTGATGTTGTGGTACCATACATGGTGGAGGACCATATTTAAATTTTCACATAGAGATATAAGAATGAGCTCTTATAAATAAAATAAATTTACCTACAAAATTCTAAAACCAAACCTGAGGTAATGCCCTACATTGATTTACTATTTTATTTATTAGTGACTACAAAAATATCTTGAAAGATATTGAATTTCCATGAGTAAGACCAAATGGCATATATAAGCATAAATTAATTATAAATATATTATAGGATCCCTTTTATCAAGATGACCTATAGGTAGGACATGTTCAATTCATGACTCCTCATGAACAACATCCATATAAAATTGAAATAATGGGCTTGCAACCCAAACAACATTGTGATTCAAGGCCCTACTTGTGTTATTCCCAAAAACACTTTCAGATCACAGGTAAAGATTATAATGCATTTATCAAATAGAGTATATGTCCTTCTAATAATTTATTATGTTAATGAGATATGGGTCCCTTTGATGGATATCATCCTATCATCTATAAAAATCATTTCCCTTGGGGAGATAATTAACTCAAATTTGATTCAACAAATCACCAATTCAAAGAGCTTACTATAAGATAAATTCTATATGATGTCTTATATGGTAGATATTTTGAATGTAATAGTGCATTAAATATATGAATAACCCTGATAACCATCTACATAATTTCCAAATAACATGATTTGTGATGAATTCAATGTCCTCCATGTTCACAGGTTCATGAAGGAAATACAATGTTGAAAAATAACTTTTCTCATATGGTGTACCAAGCCATATATGAGAATAAAATGCCTATTTTTTCAAACCCCATAATTGAGACTATCTGAAAAATGGGTGGCTATTGGTTTTATCTTGAGTGCATTATAATTAGGATATAGGGCACCAATGCACACTGTTTACATTTACCATAGATTTTTCTTGAAAATTTGGTTGGCTAAGAGATTGCAAATCAATCAGATGATAGTGTTGATGTTGATTTATAAAGTGATAAATAATTATCTATTCACCTAACCCTTCTCAACATTGTATGAATACAATACACAATATGGGAGCACAATAAATAAGTGGGGAAGATCATGGTGCACTATGGATTGAAATAGGCACAATTTAGACATTTTGACCTTAGGAAAAATGTTAAGAACATATTAAAAAATATGAAAGGTCAAAATAAACTATGGATAAAAATATTACAACCATGAAAATGTGTTCATGAATACATATGATGACACTGAGGTTTTTATTAGGATGTGCAAGGTAAACATGTCAATTATTGTAGCATATAGGATCCAATATGATCCCATAATTACTAAGGAAGAAGAAAAGTTAATTGAAAAAGAATAATGGTGTTTCAAAACTATTCATGGACCTCCTCCTCACATATAAGTAGACATAAAATATCAAGCTGACCCATTTGGGGAAGCAAATTTTGAATATATAGTTGAGGTTACCCTTACACATTCATTTATTGATACTTATCCTCAACATCTAACTATTTTTGAGAGGTATGTAAGTCCCACTACAAAATATGAGATATTTTATCTGTTACCACTATCTCCATTAACTATAACATTAAAAAAAAAAGTATTCCTACTTTCTTGTCTCATGTTTCCATTGTTTATCCTCCTGGGTCACCTTTAATTGTGACAATATCACCAATGATACTGCCCTAGTCTCTTAGATGATCACCTCCAACTCTAATGATTCCACTAGTGGTCATTCCCTATTCATTTCCATTTCTTACCACTATAATACCCTCATTCACTCCTCTAATTTCTATAGGGACAACCCCCCATTACTATTAAAACTCTAATCACTTGTAAGAGAAGGCCTAAGACTCCTTCAATCTCACCCTAAAATTTAGAAATAAAGGAGAGACCTATAGAAGTTTTAGGGGAGGAAAATTATAAAAGAAGAGGTAGGAAAAGGTTAGATCTAGTTGAGATATATGATAGTCAAGAAGAAAATAAAAGATAGGCAACCAAATAAGAATGGCTATCTTAGTCAGATATTGCAGAAACTAAATCATTCATAGAAAGAATAAAATATATTGAATAAAATGAGTGGATGATTGAATAAGATAATCAATCTAGAGGGACAGAGATACTATGGGAATTTGAGCAGGTTGATTAAGTAAACATTATCTTGGTGGCCACTGATATATTTTTAGATAAAGAGGGAGGCTTGTAAAGTGAAGCTAAGTCAAAACTATAAGCCTCATATCAGGGGTTATCATTAGTGACACCCCTAGGCTTTCCATCTCAGGTTACTACTATAACAACTATGACAATAATTACCCCAACTATTTCCTCCCAGGGTGTAGTAGACAAATTATCCATTCTTTAGTTACTTATTCAATTATTGCTACTACAATTGATATAACAAGAGTTACTCATTCTTTTTATTCTTTAATCCTAAATAATAATCCTAATGTAGTTACCATGCCAATTTATTCAACCATAATTCACTTTTCTATGAGCCCTCCTAATATTATTGTTATTTCTAAGATTGTATACACATTAGTCATAAACTATTTACAAAATATAATTAACACCCCAATAACATATTCATTATTTAATAGAGCTAGTCCCCAGTGTTTTTGGACATCAAACATACATTTTGAACCTACTATCTACTTCCATTTTTTCTACCTAGGTTACACCCCCTAGATTATTTCAATAGTTGAGAATGCCCTTTCACAAGCTGCTATGGTTTTAGTGCATAATATAAAAAGTAATACTAATTAAATCATTGATACACCTACTCAAAATAAATTCACCAAATAGAGGAATATTATACGTCATTTCCTTACATTGGGGACATTATCTCCTATAATAATGCACCCTCTAGTATAACCTCCTTCTACTCCCATAGTTATAGAACAAGTAGAGCAACAATTTTCATTGAGTGTTCCTTCATGGATCTAGAAATTGAAAAAGTAAGAGGTAGGAATACAATACCTACTGATTTATGAGAAACTAATAGTCAAGTTTTATTTTGATAGACAAACAAATACCTTGAGGAAGTCAAGAGGAATATTTTGGTTGTCAAAGAAGAATAGGTTGAGCTGGAACATACAAAAGGTATATTCCCTCTAACAAAAAGGAGAAAAATAAATCCCTTAGTCCTTGATCAATATAGGGAAGATCCTTATAGATTTTTAGATGCTATTGGGGAGTATTAAAATAGATGCCCCAAAGTTATGACCAGTCTATGTAAATGTCCCAATAAAGGAGCACTATCCAGTATTCACAAAAAAAATCTAGGTAATGTACATGGTCGAATTAAGTGTTTAACCCTTTAACAAGGTCTCTCTAGGTTTGGGTTACTTAGATTATTATTAAATAGGTATATATAAATGACAATGCATAAGGGTGATAATTAGATCTACAATAGGCTAATTGGGTACTAAACTTATATATAAACATACACTACATTTATTATATTGAGGATAGGCTAAATATATAAAGTACAACTAAGCTATGTATGGAAATGACAAATGAGTAATATACTTAGCTGGATTTTATGCTAACACAAAGTTAGATCTAGAACAATGACACAATTTATTAAGGATGGTGTAGGTGTAGATGAGTCATTGAGAAGCATGCTACAAGATAAAAGTGAAATAGTTGATTGAATTATAGTTGAAGGGGTATCGTTCTATCTTTATTCACTACCTTCTAAAAACCATACCAAACGTGAACAACTTTAAATCATTGGTATTTAATGCTTAAAATCACTACCACATTTGAAATTTGACTAGTAATTAATGAACCACCATTTATTTATTTTCAATCATTAATCAATATCATATATCAATTTACATATATATTTTTTAATTCATGTAATTTTTTAATTTAAAAATGGATTTTTTATTAATAAGAGAGATAAATTAATAAGATTACAATCAAAAAGAAGAGAGGAGAAATGGATGGTGATAATGTGTATGGGTATTATTTTAACCTATGTTTAAATACCATAAATAGTGTGTGCATATGATACTTGACTAGAAATTTTAAATCTCATTTAGATTCACTTTCCTCAACTATAAGAAGGTATTTTTATGTAATGGATACTAGAATAACCCTATTTATGATAAACTAGTTATATTTTATACACATTCTCTTAATTATGGTGTATTTATTATGTTGATAGGAATTCACATAGAGGATCAATCCCACTATTCCATGCATGATCGATCATTACCATTCAAAGTTTGAAGATGAATATGAATATGTTAGCCTATTATTGGTGCATGGTGTAGGTTCATTGGCCCATGCCACAAGGCCATATATCTAATGAATGGGTTATATTATCCCACTCATAACCTCATGGAATTAATATAATGATGGATTTTTAGGGTACCTTTGGCCATGTTGGAGGTTTATTCTATGTATACGTATCTATTTCATTCGATGGAATTGAACTCTTTTATGTTGAATTTGAAAGTGTAAGGATGTATAAGTTCATTCGATATGATGTTAAACCAAACTAATGTTTCCATTAAGGACAACCTAGAAACATTTAATCTAAATATGAGATTTTTATCTATGAGATCAAGTTTGATGAAGTGGAAAAAGAGATAAAACTCTTAGGGAACAATAACCCCCACCCCCCCCCCCCCCCAAATGATGTAAAATAAGGAAGGAATTGATATGGATAACTATTATTGACATTAAAGTTATCAATAGTCCAAGTTGGGATCGAAAGATGATTAATCTTGATGTCAATATCCTTAGCTAGAAGAATGTAGAATCTCTATCTACATATAATAGTGTTTCTTACTTTTTCCAAAGGAAGAACATGAATGGTGTTATGGCATTCTTCCCATTCAATAATAGAAGATGGAGGTAGGAATACAAACATATATGAATTGAATATAAATATGAAGTGTGGCATACGTCTATAAATATTATTTAAAAGAAATAGATATAATTCCATGGAAGTGAATTGATCAAAAGAAAGACAAAATATTCATTGAAATAATGTCCATGTCAAGTGAAACATAATGCTCAATAAGTTTACTCTCACTAGAAACAATAGATTCCTCTAAATGGATAATTTATTGTGGCTCAACATAATTCATAGTAACAAATTTAGGTTATGAAAATATACATCGCAAGTTTGGCATAAAACCATCCCATAGAGGTGGATAGACAAAAAAGAGAACAATTTCCATTAAGAATGTGTCATCACAAGAAACTATAGCAGGAGAAGAAAGTACATCATCAAAAGATAAAACCTCATTAATAGGAGGACATGAGATAAAGAGTCATCATCCATATCATTTTCAAAAGATAAATCCTCAATAATAGGAGGAAAATGAAGTGGAACATGAGGTGGAGTAAGAGAGGTTTTAGAAAACCCAAAGGGTTCAATATCCTCCTCAAAGAACATTGATATAGCATCCTGAGCTTCCTTTGGTGATGTAGCATCCATAATTATAATTTTAAATCTATCTAAAACATTGATACAAATCAAGTGAAGATCCTCATCTTGTATAAATATAATCTAGACAATATCTTCCTCATTTATGAAGTTGGGAAGTTCACCAATTATCATTGTCTAAAAACCTTTCAACTAAAGGTGTATCTTCATTTTTACTTTCCAAATAGTATAATTTGAGGTGTTGAGAGTCTCCATTATTTAAATACAAGTAATAATTCAAGAATAATAAAAATTATCTCCCCACAAAGAATAGGTCTTGATTCAAAGAATGACAATGAACAAATAAACCCCCCAAAATGTGTAAGGTCCCCTAAAATTCAACAATTTATAATTTAGTGTGTTTTAAAATATAAATGTTCCCAATGGATAGAGAATTTAAAAACATACACTTTTGTAAAAAATAACACTCAATTTTGAGTTACCAATCAAATGATATAGTTTTTTTACAAGTTTCTCACCATTAAAATGGGTCAAATAAGTAAAAATTGCACAAAAATTAAATGATTGGAGAAAATTAAATTCTTTCTACAAAATCTATAAACATTGGATTTGAATGAAATTTGTAGAAAATTAAAATAAAAATATTTCACATAGATCAATCCTCCATGCCAATTTTTCACTTTAAATACAAGAAATAATTTTTTCCCTTGGTCGCACATAATAAATTTGTATAGAAAAAAATTCACATGGGTAAATTCAGAGCCTCATATCTCCTTATATAACAATTATAATCCTTATCACGACCACTTTTAGGAAACTTCTCAAATTATTCTCCAATAGCGAAAGAATTTTTTAAATCAAACACCTATGTGAGGAGAAAACTGATCTACAAGATAATCATGATTATTTGAAAAAAAATTATAATGTATCCAAAAAAAATTATGGCTATCACAATAGATATAACATAAATATGCAAACTAGGGACACCAAGGATGCAAATATGGCTAATAAGAATAAAATGGTATATATGTAAAAAAAACCTTTGCAGCAACAAACTCACAAATGGATGGTTGCAACACCTATCACTCTGATACCATGAAAGGAATGATGAATAAGTCATTCTAATCTACGTAATCTTAGGTTTTTAACAAAATAACATCACAAAAGGAGAGATATATAAAATAAAGGGTTGCAAACTGATATGTAGAACAAAGTAGAAAATATCATATATTACATCCAAACTTCTTCTATGTTGTTATAAATGAGAATCCTTTTATATATAGGCAAGGAAAAATAAATATCAAAGCATCATAACAAATGTGTGATAAATACATAATAAGGAAAAGACAAAAATCACCTAGTAAACATGAGTAACCTATTCTAACAATGAATGGGAGAAATATGGCTCGAGGTGGGGGTCTCATCCATTTTGACTAAGCAAAAATGCAAGGTTAACTTAGGTAGTGACTATAAATTATCTCACAAGTCCCACATATTTTGTTATGTATACATATAAATTAACCTTAATTTTTAAAATGGTGAACTTTTGATTGATTCTTTTATATAAGGAACTCATCCAATTTCATGTCTCTAAGACATTGTTCCTCTATTTCTATGCAAATGATCCCTATCTCTAAGAAAATTATGCTTCTTAATATTCTTATTAACCATTAAAAGAAGCATAAACTCACTATAATAATGATTTATAATTTCAATTTATCTTTATTTGTTCCTTATACAAGTTCACTCCTTAAATATTATCCTACTTACCAATAGTGTTTAAATCCCTTGACATTTTCCTCCCTCAATATAATTACTATTTTATCAAATATAAATTCAATTGATGGGTCCTCTCAGATATTTATGAATCCCCATTTGAGTAATTTACAAAGAGTTAACTATAAATCCACAATTTATAACCATTTTCTCACTAGAGGCTCACATCAAGGAAAATCACTAGAGCATATAACTACAAATTATGAAGAAATAACCTACTCTTCCCAATTATGATTCCACATATCCCTAGTAGCCTTGATATAAGTATACATACACCTCAAAGTTTATAATTAATTATTGAATAACATAATCATACTATGATTTTACTAACATCTACCATTACACTAATATTTCACACACACCACTATAGTAGGGGAGAAATATATGGTGTTTGATCCTTCTTTGGAGTATTGGTATATAGGTAAAACTCAACATAAGGGGTGTTGAGATCAATTATAATTTATATCACTAACCCATTTTTCATTTATTCATCATTACTTGTCAATTTAAGGTTTCAAGTAAATATGAAGGTACACATCACCTTCTGCAGCACATCAAGAATCATAAGACACACATATAGGAACACTTGGTGATAGCACATAGACCTTGATTTGAATAGATGTAAAAAAACCCTATGAGATGTCATTATTCCCTAAAAATTATAATACAGTGTAACTTTGTCTAATTATTGTTTAATTATTATAAATCATCTCACATTATAAATTTTATAGTCTTAGTCCTAAATCATATGATTTATAAGTAAGTAATTTATGCTCTTTTCTTTCTCCCTTTAACATATTTACATTAATAACAAGCTCTAAATCACTCAATGTAATTTATGCATGGATTACTCTTTATGGTTTTATCTTGAATTTTGTCCTAATTAGGATCTAAGTTTTTATCTTTATTTCTCTAGTTTTGATAAAAATATATAGGTGAATGTTTATATAGATTGAATATTGAAATATGCTAACCATAAATGTTTTTAGGGTTCTTCTCCTCTTTTTTTTCCTAATTTTTTTTCCTATCATATTTTATGCAATCTAAGAAATTTATTTCCACCTCTCTTAGATTAAGTAGTAGACTAGGTGGTACTCAAGTTCAACATATTAATATTTCTATTTACAAGGCAAATAAAATGAATAAGAACAAGGGTATATCATAACCTTAAAATGTTAATGCACAAACTAAATATGTTGAAGTATATAAAAATACATTAGAACATGAATAATATTTTCAAGATAACCTTGACTCTCAAAATGGGCATCAAGATGTACTTCCATGTATGGGTGATGTACATTAGAAATTGAAGAGGTACAAATTATTAATAACGTTTGAGATGTAATTGGTAATCAACCTTACGATTATCATACAATCTTGAAAAATCATCTCACTCAATCAAAAAATAAATTATATAGTCTTAATCATGAATCATATGATTTACAAGTAATTTATCTTTTTTTCTTTCCCCATTTGACATATTTCCATTAATAACAAGCTCCAACTCAGTCCATGAAATTTATGCATATCTTATTCATTCTAGTTTTATGTAGAAGTTTGTCATAAATTAGGGTCTAAGTTTATTTCCTTATTTCTCTAGTTTTGATAAAATATATAGGAGAATGTTTATATATATTGAATATTGAAATATACTAACCATAAATGTTTTTAGGGATACTCTCATTTTTTGTTCCAAATTATTGTAATAGGGTTTTTATATTTGGTATATTATTTATTGCCAATAATCTAAAAATATCTTATCATATTTTATGCAATCTAAGAAATTTATTTCCACCTCTCCTAAATTAAGTACTAGACTAGGTGGTACTTAAGTTCAACATACCAAAATTCATATATACAAGGCACATAAGATGCATAAAAACAAGGATATATTAGAATATTCAAATATTAATTCAGAAACTAAATATGTAGAAGTACATGCCAATACATTAAATCATTTTGGGCATCACGATGTACTTCCATGTATGGGTGATGAAAACTAAAGCTTGATGAGGTACAAATTATTATTAAGTTTTGAGATGTAATCAGTGATCAACCTTAGGATTATCATACAATCTTGAAAAAACATCTCACTCACTCCTAGAATAAATTATATAATCTCAATCCCAAATCATATTTATAGGTAAGTAATTTATCATTTTTCTTTCCCCATTCAACATATTTCCATTAATAAAAAGCTCCAAATTAGTCCATGTAATTTTTACATATCTTATTCATTCTAGTTTTATATAGATTTTTTTTGTAATTAGGATCTATGTTTATTTCCTTATTCCTCTAGTTTTGATAATATATATAGGTTAATTTTTGTATAGATTGAATATTGAAATATGCTAACCATAAATGTTTTTAAGGTTCCTCTCATTTTTTTGTACCAAATTATTATAATAGGGGTTTTATATTTGGTAGATTATTTATTTCCAACAATCTAAAAAAAGATCCTATCATATTTTATGCAATCTAAGTAATTTATTTCCACTTCTCTTAACGTAAGTAATAGAATAGGTGATACTCAAGTTCAACATACTAAATTTTTTATTTACAAGGCACATAAGATGCATAAAAATAAGGGTATATCAAAACCATCAAATATTAATGAACAAACTAAATATGTAGAAGTACATGAAAATACATTAGAGAATTAATAGTATAGTCAAGACAACCCTGACTCTCAAGATGGGCATTAGGATGTACTTCCATGTATGGGTGAGGAAAATTAGAGGTTGATAAAGTACAAATTATTAATAACTTTCAAGATGTAATTAATGATCAACTTTAGGATTATCATATAATATTTCAAATCTTTCAAACATAAAAAGTGACAACATGGCTCAAACCTCACATTTCTTGAAATCACCAAATATAACTTACACACCAACATCTAGTATGGGGGACATCCAAAGGATACCAATAGATTAGGGTGTAAAATATTACTTTGTAATTTTAGGCACCAACATTGGTTGTCCCACATTCTTTTCATGATGAAAAATCCGTTATGAAAACCCTTCTAGATTAAAAATTTAGGTGTTACAAATGGAACATAGTGATTTAAAACCTATTAAATCATTGGATTCTTAGAATTTATTTCATACTCCACTAGATTAACATAGTTTAGTATATCCTCTACCAAATAGTATTGTGGAACCTAAGCTTTCATTTTATAATGGAAAAGGTGACCATGAACAATGTTTGGGATAATTTCACACAACATGTTTGGACTATCAATCCAGAGATAGATTGGTATACAAGATATTTACGAGAAAGCTAAAATTATATGCACTTAGATGGTTTTTTGATTTACACATGAGTCAGTTCATGCATATAATAATTCAAAATATTTTTTTATTGAACTATTTTTTATCAATATCAGTTAAATATCTCTTAAGCTTATATTTCTTAGCTCAAACAAGATTAAAACGAGACAATCATATAATAAGTCTTAATGTATAAGACCATGTTATTTAAAATGACAAATCCTATAGTAGATACATAATTATAGGATATATTCAAACATAGTTTACTTCCCCCTTTACATTAATATATTACGCTTAAAAAGTTTTTAAGTTTCTCTCATTCATTAATTTATGTCATAAATTTAAAGGAAAGATAAGTCAAGTTATTGACAATGAATAAGTTAAAGTATGTAACCAACTCAATTTCTAATTCTAATTCTAAGAATACAATAATATACCATACAATGTGAGGCCAAGTGACAATAATAATGATCCAAATGCAACATTCAATACGAATTCAGAACCTACTTCATGCATTGTATTATCAGATCCTCCAAGGAGAAAATTTACCAATTTAATAGAATTTAATTATAAAGTATAAAATAAATTTACTATAATTTAATCTCATTTATCTCATTCCCATTAAATAATTTTATATGAAAAATCATCTTCTAAAGGGATTTGATCAAAATGTGGTTTTTTAGTTTCATAGACTACTAGGGCATACTAAAAATAAATGCATTACTTTAAGACATAAGATTGAGGACTTGATAGATGAGAACATCATTTATATGAGTACATCTACATATAACACAAAATCATGGGCATGTGAAATTAGAATAATAAAAATATTTATTTATGCTTTTCCTAATAACATAGCTAAAGAATTAATAGATACATTAAGAGTGAATTAAACATATTGCATATCCTCCACTAGTTTATTATAATTATCATTTAGAGGAACATATTTTTAAGTAATCATTAATACATATCATATTTAAATTCCACATATAACACTAATCCAATTTATAGAGCATGTGATATTAGATGATGATTATGAGTTACACTCTTTATCTTTTAGATCTCATATAGATCATCAACATATATAGAGTGTCATGGTTGATAATGTTTCAAGTGTGAATATGTTTAGTATCACACTTATCACTCATCTTGGATACAAAAATTAGGATATACTTCATAAAACAAAACTAATTAATGGATTTGATGGTTAGATTTAATGACATGTTGGTGATATTGCATTACTATTATAGGTTGATCTAGGACATGTGGCCACCATGTTCACAATAGTAGCCAATGTGGGAGTCTTCAATATTTTATTGGGACACCCATGGATTTATCAACTTAATGTATTTCCTTCCATATGATAAAAATTTCCAAAGTATATTTATGTTAATAAGGTCATTATAGTTTATGTTATTCCATATGAATCCCCTCCAACCATAGAATCCTTACAAGGTAGATTGTATTTGAACAACCTAACATGATTAAAGATACTCAAAAAGTTTAGATGTCATTGGATAAATTTCTAAGGAGACCTATACTTAATAATCCATTCAATCAACAATTTTTTCATAGATTCTATAGATCCAATCCCTACACCAACACATATTAGATTGATATTACAAATCACTAAGGGTGTTTCAAAATATCACAAATCAATTTTTGTACACTCCAAAATGGGTATATATGAGTCTTAGAGTTTTGCTACAACACATGATCATGAGAATGGAACTTATGGTAAAAAGGTAAATTAGTTTTTAGATTCAAAGTTAAGACCAGTTCGTTCATAATGGTATGACACTTTTCATTCATGAGATAACATCTTTTGTATGCAAGGTAAATGACCCACTAATTGTATCTTGTGGGAATAATTTTTTAGTATGTTTCTATTTTCCATTTCATATATTTTGAAAATACCAAAAAATAAAATATTCAATAAAAATCAAGACCTATGCATGATATGTATAGTTCATTTACATTACTTTATTTGTGTTTACTATGTGAAATATTTTTAAATATCTAACATATATATATATATATATATATATATATATATATATATATATATATATATATATATATATATATATATATATTCACAAGTATACTTTAGTGAGTTTTAAAACATACAAGTCATCATGCCTAAATGAAATTATAGGTGGTGATATTGTCTTAGTCACAAAAAATTAATAAAGTCAATACATCTCTATTCTATATGGTAACATAATGTGCTCTTGTTTGATTCTAGTGGACTCATCCTAGTGAACACAAAATATACATTCTTAAATCTAAACTAGTCACAACCCTAATACAACTTATTTACATCTCAACAAGTTCACTAGGAGAATCCATTTATATAGGTTTTATCATTTTATGACTATCTCTATTGTTAAAATTTTAGTTTAATACATTGCAAAAAATATACCATTATTGATCACATTATTTCACATTGATATATCATTAAATCTAAGTTGATGAATACAATGATGTTTCCAATTTCTGATGTTTATAGATTACACTTACTCATGTAGTAGTTTTTTGTTTGATTTGATGCTTCATGTTTTGTGTGTACTCGCTTGTTTTTTATGTGCACATTTGAACATATCTATTTGGTATATGACCCTTTGTCCTTCTTATTGCATGTATTATGTGATTTTATGTGTACTCTTTATCTGTGTTTATAATGGCCATGAATATTATTTACCTAGTTTGTGATTTCATGATTAATATCATGCAACTTCTTAATTTCTTAATATTATGATGGATGTCATGCATCTTCCTCTGATTTTTTCTACTCATTTTTCAATTGTTTATTTATGTTTTTATCACTATGTTTCTCATTGTTAACATCTATCTCAACAAGATATTACGTATTTTTAGTTCTACATGCATATTATATTATTACATTTCTCGATTTATCTATGATGATGCCATAACCTTCAACATTATATTTTTCACTTAGATTTCAAAATTTTATAGAAAATCATTTTCATAACTTTTTTTATTTTGAAATTAAGTTATTGTGAAATCTTCACAACGCACCTCAAAAGAGATGGCATACATAATGGCTTGTCTTGGAGAATAAGATAAGACAACATAATACATAAGTATAATTTTTTAGGCTTTAAAGTGATCACATTTCATACTTAGAAATTACCTAGTTAATATTTTTTGACAATAACATGACATTTTGACAAGGGCTTAGGCCATATATGTCCAAAACAATAATTTATCATACCAACAATAGAATACAAAATCTTTCAAAATTATAATAATTTCACTCAATCCATGTATCATATTTAGTTGTGCTTAATATCATGCAACTTCCAATTTTTTTGGTGTTATGATGGATATCATGCATCTCCCCCTAGATTTTTCTATTTAGTTTCATTTACTCAATTATGATCTTATTCACTATGTTTCTCATTTCCAACATCTATCTCAACCTGACATTATGTATTCTTGGTTATACATGAATATTATGTTATTACATTGTTTAGTTTATATATGATGATTCCATAATCTTCAATGTCATCATTTTTAATCAAGTTTAAATATTTTATATAACATCATTTGCATAATTTTTTATTTTTAATTAATTTATTGTGCAAGCTTCACAACTCACCTAGAAATGGAGGGAACACAGAATGTCTTGTATTAGAGATTAAAATAAGACATAAGTAGAAATTTTTAGGTTTTACACAATTGATCATAATCCATACTTAGAAATTACCTAGAAAGTAGTTTTAAACAACATCACTCCATTTGGACAAAGGCACATGTTAAATTTTTCCAAAATAATGATTTGTCATCCCAATAATAAAAGACAACATATTTCAAAATTATTATAATTACACTCAGTCCACATATTAGTTTTGGTTGTGCTCAATATCATGAAACTTCTCATTTTTTGTTTCTATGATGGATATCATGTATCTCCCCTTGATATTTTCTATTCAATTTTAATAACTCAAGTATGATCTTATTCACTATGTTTCTCATTTATAACATATATCTTAACATGACACTATGTATTCTTGGTTCTACATGCATATTATTTTATTACATTGCTCGATTTATCTATGTTAAATATGTAATCTCCAATGTTATTAGTTTTACTTAGGTTTTAATCTCTTATATAACATCATTCTCATAAATTTTTATTTTGAATCAAGTTATTGTGTAGGATTCACAACTCACTTTAAAAACAAGGGCATACACATTAGTTTGTCTTAGAGAATAAGATAAGACAATAAACTACATAGGTATAAATTTTTAGGCTTTACTCAGTTGATCATAATGCAAACTTATAAATTACCCAAAAAACGTTTTTAGACAACAATGTTCCATTTAGACAAGGGAATAGGCTCATTGTGTCTAGAATATGCATTATCATCCCATTCATAAAATACACCATCTTTCCAAATTATAATAATTTCACTCAGTCCATATATTAATTTTGTTTGTGTTAGAAAATAGTTCACAAATTTATACTTAGTTTTGTCTCGAATTCCACTCAAAGCATCATGTGTGGCATGTGTTCAAGGTTATTACTTAGGTTTTTTATAATAAAAAAAATACACTTGATATTATTCATTTATAGAATATATATGCTTACATATTGGATTGGGTGATGTGCGTGGCACATGGCCACTTTCTTGCTCAACTTTTCACTAGTTTAATAAAAGGAATGGTAATTGATGTCATTATGTATTTTTTATACACCAAACTTAGATCATATTTTTTTCATCTATTTTGCACCAGGTTTGTACCACTTTTGCACCAATTTTACACTATAAATGAATTGTATACCAATTATAGTAATTAATTCACCTTTTTATAGTAATTTAAAACTAGAATAATATATTGGAATTCATACAAGGATTCCAAGCCACTCTATTGCCTTTAGTATGCAATGATGGAGTTAAGGACACCTTGAGTTCTTAATGAAACTCTCCTTAAAATGTGGATTTATGCATGCATATCCTAATCCAAGTTTTTCAACACAAAAAAATTCCAAGGGTTCAACATTATCCATTCACCAGTTTTGTACCCAAAAAAAATGGTTCACATGCCAAAGTGTGTGTATTTGTTCCTTATTATCTTAATATATAGGTTTTATTCTCCTTGCATTGAATTTTAATCTTAAGTTAGTATTAATTTATACATGTTTCATCATAGTTTTATTTTAGGAACATTTCAACATGTGGTCTAAATTCAAGCCTACTCAACACATGTAATCTCAAGTATAACTTTCTTTATTTTACTCTAGTAATTTCATTTTTATTCATTATTATAATGAAATGGGGAGAAATGTAGACAAATAAATTAAAATTTATCTTTTAAATAATTCAATTATGATCGATCTTTTTACACACTTAATTCATGCCAAATTCCATAAATATAAGTCATTATTCCTCTATTTCTATGTGTACAATCCTTATCTCCAAGAAAATTGTGATTATGAATATTTCTATTCATAATTCCAACCAACCTAAATTTACTATAATACTAATATACAGTTCTAATTTATATTTATTTTCTCCATATACAAATCCATTATTTAAATAATATCCCATTCACTAGTAGTGTCTAAAATTGTTAGACATATCCTTCTCCCATGTAAGGACTATTTGATACAATTAAAATTTACTTAATTAATCATCTCAGATGTTAAGCAAGCCCCATTTGAGGAATTTCCAAGTATATCATTATATATCCATAATTTTTAACCATTTGATCACTAGAGGCTCAAATCCAGGAAAAATACTAGAATGTATAACTATAAATTGAGAGGAAAGAAACTATTATTACCATTTATGATTCCACACAACCCAAATATCCCTGAGCTAATTATGCATACACCATAAAGATATAATTATTTTTGAAATGCATAATCACACTATTATTTCACCACCATCTAACATTACATTAGCATTTCACACAAACCATTATATCATGGCATAATTACATGGAGTTGGATCCCTCTTTAGAGTATTGGGGTGTAGGAAATGCTCAACATAATGGGTGTTAAGTTCAAGCACAAATTCAACCACTAAAACCTTTTTTTAATTTTTTTAATTCATCATTGTCTATCAAGCTAGGGTTTCAAGTGATGAAAAAAAATGTACATATCATCTTCCACGATTGATCAAGCATCATAAAAAACATTATAGGAACAACAAGAAATAATGCATAGACCTAGATTTACATAGAGGGAAAAAACCCTACTAAATGTTGGTGCTCCTTACAAATTAAAATGTGATGTGACCTTATCTGATTAGCATGGCCTAGTCTAAAGATTAATAAATTCCCTATTATTTAATCACAATCATCTCAAATAGTCACACAATCGATTATATAGTGTCAGTATCAGTCTGGCTTTCTATGATTTCCAGCTAATTAATTATTCCTTATTTATTTTCCCTTTAACATCTTTTCATAAATATATTATTTCAAAAAAAATTATAGAATTTATACATATCTTATTCGTTATAATTTTACATAATTTTTTTCATAATTAAGATCTAAGTGTATTTTCTTATTTCCACAATTGTGATAAAACATCTTACTACCAAGGCTAGATAAAATTCAAAAATGTTGTAACATAGTTAAAGTGCACCAAGAAACATCATGTTATTACTCGATAGGTGTGTAGGTCTAAAAAATTCATTTCAAAGAACACCCAAACTTAAATTTGTGAGGTTGTGACATTGTGTCATGTGGAATTAGAGAAGGGTTTCACCCCTTAAAACTAGTTTATGCCAAGGATCCATCCATGTAGCATCACACAAGTTATGCATAGGTCTATATATGGATCAAAAAAATTCTAAACATAAAGTTGTGAGGTCATGAGTAAACACCCTTGAAAAATATGAAGCTTGAATTTACTCACATTCCCTTAGGCATCAGACTCCATGTTGAATAAATTTAAAACTTTGAGTATGTGAGTGTGACATATAGTGACAAATGGCATATATAAGATAAATAAAACTCATACCTTAAAAACATTTACAAAACATCATGCCATAATGTGACAAAGATGCATGGCAAGATAAAATGACTATGTAAAATGTGTGGCTTAGAATAAAGCTATGATATCATGCCAAGTGGCACTAAGAAACCAAAGGTATACTTTTAATTTGATAAATTAAAACAATATTATGCTATATGATGAGACTAAGTGGCATGCTAAAAAATGTGACAATTGGTAACCCGTACACAACTCAGTTGTTGAACCAAAATTGACTAAGTAAAAATCTGATCAAAATAACTCAAGGTCAAATTATTATACCAAAAGACTAATAAAATGCCAATATCATCATGGTAAATACATCATACTAAGACAATAATGGATGCAACCAAGAATAATGTATATAAAGGCTAACATCCTAGTCATAAGTCTACATCACATAGGACGTTTCAAGGCAATATTCATCTATTCATTTACTAAGGACTAAGGTAAAGAGTAATGCCAAATTTAATTCCATGTAGTATAATTTGAAGGCATGAACTAAGTTCTCTTTGCCTACAATAAAAATAGGTAATATTAGACTAAACCTTAATGATTGTTTACTCTACTTCTTCGCCATAATGACTAACTATCAAGTTCATTAGATTGTTGAAATTCAAAGCATGAACACAACTTAAACTATGTTCCAACTAATTTTAATGAATAAGATAAATAAATTGTAGTGATTCATCTTAGATATAATTTCTTCCTTGGTTTAATGAGGATTTATATCACACATCTTAGCATTCTAAGAATATGAAGCTAGGCTTTTGCCATCCATTACTCAAACCAAAAGTGATAAATAAAAATATCTCTCAAATACAATCTATCACAATGGTTTATAAAAAACATTATCTCATTTTGATTTATATTTTATTAAGTCATTTCCATCATATATTGTTATTTAAATGAAAGTTAGACTTTTGTAGACATTTTTCCTTATTGATTCTAAGTATCCAAGAATCTAATTAATATGCAGACATAATATCTTTCCAACTAAAGATGCTTAATCTAAATAATTTTTGGTCTACATACAAAAAGAATTAAACCTATGCTAAACTTCATTCTC
This sequence comes from Torreya grandis, assembly GCA_037957365.1. NCBI lineage: Eukaryota > Viridiplantae > Streptophyta > Pinopsida > Cupressales > Taxaceae > Torreya > Torreya grandis. The sequence continues at coordinate 156,103 of JARHVA010007397.1, forward strand.
TCTTTGCTCCAAATTTGAATATTTAAGTCTACTTTCAAGGATTTCCTTGTGTTGAAGTTATCCATTTATTTTCAAAGAGAAATAACTCATAAATATACCTTTCCTAATAAACTTGTTATGATAAAAAAATAATTATCACATTATAATTTTTAAAGCATTCATATTAATAAAATCAAAAAAAAAGATAAGGTGAACTGTCACATCCATTTCATTAATTATACATCACAACTATGAGCTAACATACTCTTATTTCCTAGGATTGTTTATGCCTTAATCACATCTAGGCATTCTTCATTAAAATCATCCATTATTTATGACTTCAACTATGATATTATTTACAAAATTTATAAAATTAAATAGGCATTAAAGATGCTTAGAAATTTACTTATTATAAAGCCTTAAATAAAATTGCCATAGGATTTGGATAACTAATTTATGGAAAGGGAATCCAAATCCACATACACAAAATGATAGCTAATAATTTAATCAGATTTATAACACTTCCTTATACATATGTTTTGATTATAGCTTAAAAATCTTAAGCTTAAAAGGAAACTCAATAAAACAAGATTCATGTCTAACTCGATCTTCCATAGACACACTATAATTCGAGATACACAAATGTCCCTAAACATTCACTATAAGGGAGATGCGGTGTATAATATTTAATCCCAATGGATTATACCTCAAATATATAACTATGGATTCTTCTATCAAAAAGAATACTTCACTTGAGTCTTGGATAAACTATTGAGGTCAAACTAGATAATTTCCTTCTAAGAAGTGCATATGTTGAAGGTAAGCATGAGTACTATTCTATGGTTAGTCTCAGAAATACTGAACATAAATATTTTGATGTATTATCATTATGTCATAATTTCAATAGAAAAAAAAATCAGTCTTATGTGATAATGTAGCAGAAGAAAATATAGTGGGAGAAAATGTAACCTAGACAGAATATTGTCTAGGAGAAGATGTAGCAAATAAAAAATATTGTAAAATTGAGAATGTAGAAAAAATGTAACGAGAATCATAATACACCAAATTTGTGAAAAATAAACACATAAAAATACAATTTCATAAATTTAAAGTTGTAATTGAAAGTTGTATGAGATACTTCAAAAATATTCCAAATAATTATCTATAATATATTGCAATTGACATGGATGATCTTCGTTGAACTCTATAAGAAACATAAACTATCAAAACAAATAAAAGATTGCACATTTTCTAATTCATTAATCAGTCACAAAATAATTTACCTAAAATTGAAAACTAATAAACATTTAACATCTCACCTATTTGGCAATGTTTACTTCTTCCTCGTAGACATTATTGGCGATTGGTTTCTTTGCGTAGATCATCTCCAATAATACAATTCCAAATCCATACATATCCAACTTGTTCATATGAAAATACCTTTAATAAATACAACAAGTATTAATATTAATTAGGTTAAAGTAAACTACTATCAAACCATGTAAAATTATTCAATCATTCAGGAACTATTTAGGATTTTAATGTGCATTCAACTTCCACTCCACCCCTCCCTGCCATTGTAGACTACTATTTAAATAATCAAATAAAGAGTAGAGTAGAGTAGATAAATATTTTACTTTCGATCTAAGTATCCCAACATTCCTTTTACTTTGGTGGTCACATGAGAAGCCATGTCATCGTCATCGTCAGCTACTATTTTTGAAATACCAAAATCTGTGACTTTTGCCCGCAGAATACTGTCAAGAAGATTGTTTGACATTTTCACATCAATGTGAATGATTTTTGGTGTGCACCTTCTATGTAGGTATTCTAATCCTTCAATAAAAAATCAAACTTTGTTATCAAGTTTTCTTTTAAAAAAGGAAGTTGAGGCGAGTACTATTTATTTTAAAATTGTCTAGATTGAAGTATACCTTATGCTGCATCCAGAGCTACTCGAAGTCTAATTTTCCAGTCCAGTTTGAAACATTCAGCCATAGAAACTGCAATATCACACGAGTCCTTAAGTCAAACTCCTCCTGTTAAACACATGCATGCACCCACATAATTCTGAAAAAGTAACTTGCCGTAAAGGTGGTCCCTGAGTGATCCTCCAGACATATGTTCATAAACAAGCATAATTTGTTTGGAGTGGTTGCAGTAGCCAAGCAACGACACCAAATTATTGTGATTTTCAGATGAGAGGAGATTGTTCTGGTTAGCAGAAAAGATTTGGTTTTTAACATTGAGTCTTTACGACGCTTAACGATGCATTTACATTTTAAAACTTTGATCTATGCATTAAATATTACCTCGTTCAAGAACTCCCACCACTCCCTGCTTTGATGAGGAGGAGATATTACTGTGCTTAATGGTATGAAAAATGCCGATGTTATGTTCCGCTATGTTATTATCCAATGACCATAAATACCTGTGACGTTTTCTTCCGCGACCAAATGTCGGCTACGTTTTCTTCCGCCACCAAATCTTCTGCTACGTTTTCGTCACAACTCAAAAATCAATATTGAGTTAGCATGCATTCACTTGAATATCAAACTTGTTTTTTTATCAAAATATGGTATCTCATTTCTATCCCAATTATAAGATGATTTGGTTCCATGATCTACCTAGACACCCATACAATGTTTTATGTATTTTATATAGTGAAATTAATAACTCCATATTATCTATATATGATTGATCTAGTTAAGATCCAATCCATTTAGTAGTGATTCAATGTCCCAAGCCATTGTGATTCATTACATTGAGATTTTTTCTCCATTAGTTAATGTGTTCCATGTTGAAATTACTTTATCTCATATAATATTTTAACATCTTGTTTGAACTTTATCTTGTTTGAACTTTATCTCCATTGAGTGTCCCTCTTATTTTTCTCTCCAAAACCTCGCTTCTTACCCAAAAAATGAAAATCTCCAATTACTTTGAAGGGTTTTAAAATACCCTTCTTGTTTTCAAAAGATTCTTTTAAAATAATTTATTGATTGATCAACTTCAAAAATTCACAATCAATACAAGATTTTTCTCCATGATGTTTTATGACTTCAATATTTCTTTTAGTTACATCTTATTCTAATCCAATTTACTTTTATACATGTTATAAAATAATCTATCATTATTTTTGGAAGTCTCCCTTTTACTATTGTAAATTTCATATATCTGCATCTATTTGTAGCCATTTCCCTTATTTTGTCTTTACTTCAGTGGTTGAACAACTACGATGGTTTTAGCTATTATGATTACAATGTTTATTTGATTGTCACAATCCACCTAAATATTGTGAGTTTTTCTATAAAGTGAATAAGGTTGTATCTATATCATTGATTTGATGTAGGTCTATCATCTATATAAATATTCATATCCATCTTATATTATCTATTTTTAGCTAACTTACAAATAAAATAATTTCCAACTAACTTAGATTTTATCATGAATACTACTAATTAATAGATCTAGATATTAATTACTAGGATTAGGGGGCCCTCAACCCCCTCTAACTATATAAATCTCTTTCTTTTTATTTTTAATTTATATCCACATGAATATAATCCTCATAAATAAATAATAACATATTATGTCTATGTTACATAGGCATTGGTTAATAATATGTAGAATCTCATGTGTCATACATTTGGTTAGACCTAATGTGAACCTTAATGTTAATCTATTATTAGGATCTATGATTATTTCATTAGTCCATCATTACATATCTTGCTTGTGATATGTCGAATCAAATATTCCACCAATGGATTAGATGTAAACCCAACCAACTCATCTCATGATCGGTATAGAATATTAGGACCAACTCAAAAATAATTGTTCCCTACACATACACCAAATTCATTATAATACCTCTATGGCATTAAGAGATATAAATGAAAACACATTTGTTAATTTATTATTAATTATATCAATAATAAATATCTCCTCATTTGTGATTCATTTTAATATGACCAAAGGATATCTATAAGGTAAATCATGAATAAATGACATATCAATGGATCTATATCCTAGTTAATACTTGACCATGTGCTTAAGCCAAGATGAGGCTTTGGAGGGGGGGCATATATATATTTACCCCCTTAAGGAAACTTCATCTCTTTTTTTTTTTTTTGCCTTATTAAGTTTGTTCCTAGTTACATTCATAAAATTTTAGTGATAACTAACTTGATAAGAACAACATAATGTCTCATTCATGTGATGACAAAAAAAGCAAAATCACCATATAAATTTCGTATGGGTTAGCATGGTCTTAAATTTCATAAAATTTTACAGGTATCTCACTGGTGGAATATAGACCATTACATACCCATTCAACACTTATCCATGAGGTAGTGGTGAGTAATGGTTACACCAAGTGATGCATCAAACATAGTGTTAAAAATGTCATTAGTGACCTGCCTACAATATATGACTTGTTACAAAATCAAGATGAAAGTATACTACTCTTCTTATGGGGTACCAAATAAGGGATCATCAATTTTAACTAACTAGTATTTGCTACTATTGGCAACAGATCTAATACATAACCACTTTTCTTGATAACCCATGGATATGATCTAAATAATTAAACCATATATGAGACTTTTCCCCCTCTCAGCATCATAGTAAATATTTCTTCATCTAGTGCACTTGAAACAAGTTCACCCATCTCTTTCCCACATGGAGGTGTATAAAAGGAGGATGTGCACATAATAATCTCGATATCCATTCCTGACATCTAAATTTATTATTTCAATTATCCTACACACATTAAATAAGTAAATATAAGTATGTGAATAGCACACACTAAATTGTGCACTCAACTTCTCGAGGTCTAATAGAGATAACATACATAATAGATAAATGACGGTTGGAACTATGGATTAGGAAGATTATTTAGGGGAATGGGATTTGAAATTATGAATATAAATTTATGTTCATGATGGAATCAAATGAGTTCCATTTTATTAGTTTTCTTGTTAAGAGTGTATAATTGATCAAAAACATAGCTCCAAGGTCCCTAAGTATTGGTGATGGTGAAGAGGCAAAACATCTAATCAATGTTAGGAATTTCAAGATGGGAATGGTTCAATTGAATGAATCATTGAACTTGTTTGACTATGTCAAGCACATTATTTCCTATCAATTTATTACATAAATGTGAATGATATATGATTAGGCTAGACCGAAGGAGAAGAAAAGGGATGGAAATGAGAATCTAGGCCTGGATCTCATTATATTGATGACCATAGTTTTGGTGGAGGATGATGATGGGTGGATCAGGGATAAAATATTATTACTCTAGTGCACTGGGATCATTGAAAATGAGAAGTGGGTAGGTGTGGAATATAAAACCTCAATTCTAAACTTGACATTGATATCTGATTGGGTGTGGATTATAGGACTTAGTGTTATAACTATAGGAAAGACACCTACTCTATGGAGTTATGGATGCTTAAGGAGTGTCATCTAAGATGCTAGGTAAAGTAATTTATAATTGTAATAACTTGTTCTACTGGTTATATGTGCTTAGAATTATTGTTATGTTAGAAGCAAGGTTTTAGGAATGTTCATGATCATTGATACAAGGATTTGGTTGTTGTTTTGATAGTGTTTTGACTAAAAATAATTATTACTACTTATTAAAATTAAACAAATGAAATTAAATAATTTTTTTTATCTTTAAATAAATTAAATAATTCTTCTTTTTATATTTTTCAATTTACTTTCTGAATGCATATAATACTAGAAATAAAAATCTAGGCCAATAATGCAATTGTTGATTTCTATCTTTTCTAAGTGCCAACTGTAGACACCTAAAATTGGCCACCAATAACCATCAACAAGGCTTTTGACCAATTTCTATCAAAGTGCACAATTTGGCTTAAAAATACTAAAATGAATTAAAAGAGTTGAAATTTTTATATTCAAGTGTTGATTTTTGCCAAGGTTTCATTAAATAGGGCAATGGAATTTATGAAGCAACTAAATTTGATCAGATCATTTCAAGTTAAAATGATATTTTTGCACCTGGGTGCTCTGGATTTCTTTTTTCTATCAAATTTCTTGTACAAGACACGTCCCTTTGTTATTTTGCATTGGCAACATCTTAAATGCGATAATGTTTCCAATTCATCTAACATCAACTTCTAATTCCAATTCAATCAAATTTTGAGCCAATAATATGATATTTTAACCAATTTGATTAATTTGTGCACAAATTGCCATGGTTTTACATCAAGGTTGACTAATCATGTTTAAGGCTAATTAAACCAAATCGAGAGCTTAAGTCAATTTTCCATGGAACTTTTTGAATACTTATTTTTATAAATTGATATTGAATATCTAAATCATCAAATGACATCATTTCTTAGAAAGACATCCCTAGGCCATAAATGCATAAAACATCTCATCAAACCACCCCATGCCTCATTAAAACCCTCCCATGCCTCATCAATGCCTCCCATGCCTTTTAAATACACGTTCTTCTCAAATATTAATGGGAGATATTTTTTAATTTAATTACATAATTTGGATTAATTCATGGCCACACATCTCAATCTTGAGATAAATGGTCATGGTTGATCCTAACCATTTCAAAAATCTATAAATAAAAGAGCCATGAACATGAATTTTAAGATTGGATAATGTAAAGTTATAATGCACAAATAATTCTAAAATCCATTATAATTAGTGTTATAATGTCAAACAATTGAGCCAAAGCCATCACAAAGGTGCCAGGGAGAAGAGGTGATAGCCAAGCCTCCTTTGATGAAGACTCATTGAGCACAAGCTGAGTAAGCCACTTCAACAAGCTATTTAGAGCTTCCAATGAAGGTGAAGGATTGATTTATCTTTGCATTCTAGTTATGTTTCTCATTTGACTTTGTTAATATTATCTCCCATTGAGATAGGATTAGGGTGTTAGCTTAGTGTGTTCTTTATTTGGATTTGATTTCATTCACTAACACCATACTAATCTCCCACTATTGCAATTTTATGTTCACAAATGGCACATCCGATGGGACATAACCTCACAAATTTAGTCAAATTACATCAAAAATCAACATAATAACCATTGTCATGTAGGTTATTGGCGTGTGGAGGCAAACAAGATAAAAATTTAAGAAAAAAATCTATAAGCCATAGTTTTGTTCTCGAGACTGTGAAGCCCAACTCGCCTTTCCAACCCAAATTGCCTGTAAACCTAAGTCACCTGTCAACCCAACTAACCTATGCAACCCAATTCACCTATGTATCTCAACTCACTTGTCATCCCAACTTGTATGCCCAGCTCAACTCATCTATCCACCCAATTTACACGTCAACCCAACTCACTTGTCAACCCAAGTCACCTACCAACCCAACTCACCTGTCAACCCAACTCAACTCTCAATCCAACTCACCTATCAACCCAATTTGAATATCAACCTAACTTGATTTTCAACCCAATAACTCATTTTTTAAAAGTCCTTGTCTCATCCTCTAAAGTTATTCAAAGCAAGCAGTCCTAATCTTATTTTTGTAGGTTAAAAGGATGGTTTGGAAATTAATTTGGGAGTTTTAAATAATCATACACTTCAATTTGGATTTTTCAAAATAACTTGATATAAATCATACACACTTCAAATTTGTTGCCTAAAATAAATCTTTAGCATGCAAAGTCTTGAACACTTTAAACTTTGGGTTTGATATGAGCGTAGGTACTTATTATTTTATTTAGTATTTTTTATTGTAATCTTTACATGTTTTTACAACTTAAGACCAAGGGGTCAAAACAACATCACCAAACTTCTATTTTAGTGATTAAAATTGGACTCATTTGTCAAGTTTGTATTCAGTAGATCATTAATTAATTGATTGGCAAAAAGAAGGTTCGTGTGTGTATGCTCTTACATCCATCCCCTTTAGGGAACTTTTTGAATAAAAATACCATCCTTATTGTAAACATTCCTAGTCCAAGACATAAAAATAATTTCATTTAAAGCACTCCCCAAAAACTCATAATAGTATTGGTTGAACTTGAGGCAACCATAAATTCTTTCTATTTTAAGTCATTTATGTTACACAAACTTGGCTTGTGAGGGGGAATTAATTATCTCCCTCAAGTTATATATGGAATCTTTGACCTAGGGTTTTATCTCTTGACATCAAATTTATCACCCCCACTAAGATCAGAGGTTTGAGTGGTTAAACCACCTTTTAGTGTTGGGGTTAATCACCAGGACATATCTACATATTGGACATCACACTACACTAAGCAAGCAATGGATGTAGTGCTTATAAAAAGGTCAAGACCTTTTTACAACAAGCCAAGTTCTATAGACACCCAATTAAAGTGCGTTTCTTTTGCATCATTTGACATGAAATTCATTGTGTAACTGATCCATCTAGAATGTTCATAAAATAATTAGTTTAATCAAACCCACTATTCCATACCTTGTCATTTTAGGATTTAAGATGATTAATTAGTTTGTTTGTCTTTGTCTTAGATTACATTGTCTTGTTTGAGAATCAAAACTTGGTGTTAACAAAAATTGATTTAACCAAACACATGGTCCCCAAATTTATTTGAACAAGGAGACGTTATGCTACCAAAGTGAAAACATCTTTTTCCGTGTTTAAATTAATCATCATAAACTTTGTGTCATGTCTTCCAATTTGGTGCAGTTATGTTTCCCATTTGAGTATAGACCTTTTTCCACATTTTTTAAGTCCCTCATTGATATTTTAAATTCAAAATTAGATTCTTTAAAATTTTAAAAGTTGGTGTGTTAAAGTGGGTCTGCCACTTTGCATGTGATTTATTTTAACTTGAGTTTAATTTTTAATTTGAATTAAGGGTAATTTTTAGACTCAACATCATTATCATCATTTATTAAGACTCAATTCATTTTTCATGTTTACTAACACTTTGAGTCATGTTTTCTATTTGATTGCACACTCATACCTTAGAGAAATTTGTCCAACTTTATGTGTGGATATCATTTGAGTTGAGGAAGGTAGTGTTACACTACCAAAATTATATTGGAACCATTTTTCCTTAGAGTTTTTGGAACAAGCATTTACTACATCTTTGGAGTATTTTACCATTGTTACGTTGCTCAAATTATTTTGAGACTTGTTTCATAGACCTCTTTGCATAGAATCCTAGTCTGTCCAAGTTTTAACCATTTTATGTTTCATTTGAGAATCTTTGTCTAGCACAATTACACCATTCACCTTTGTTAGCTTATTTTTAAAAATAACCTAGCTTTGTGCCATTATTTAGGAGAAAATAAACTATCTCCAAGTGCCTTTTGTTTCGTACCTCATACTTATCGATCAAGTTGTTTTGACCCAGAGTCAAATGCCTAGTTTTTTAAAAAAGTGTTTCAAATTTCTTAGATTAAACATCTCATCTTTTAAAGTCTATCTTTTGACATTATTTGGCCTAAAGTCCTAGCACACAGACTTTGTTTGAGCCTAGATTTTGATGCCATGTTTGGCCAAAATACATATCAAATTTTGTTTATCCTAGATTAGATTGATTTGAAACATTTTGACCTAGAATTTGGCATTTCAATTTAAGGTCCTTTTACTTTAAATTTTTATGTGAGACATGTAGCATTTGAAACTTGGTGTTAGCTTATTTTTTCACAAGTCATTGTAGCAACCTTTTTGGATGTACCTATCCATTATTTGGTCCAAGTCAGACCTAGTTTGAACATACTTTTAGACATCTCATTTTTAGAGTTTGTATAACTCTATTTTATTTTGTCACAAAACATTCACTATAGATCCCAAAATGTCTTCCTACACTCATAGTGGACTCATGTATAATCTAGGGTTTAGTAATGTGGTTACACAAGAATAAACGGTTCAAGACCCCTATGCAGATAATTTTACTTATGAGATGGATGCCTACATCTTATAATGCTCAAAAAAGGACATAAAACTAAGACCCATTGGCCCATTATTTGGTAAACACACCTCTTTACTTGAAGTAGGATCAAACACAAAAAGATCACTACTTAGCTATGGTACCTAATATTGAAGAACCTTTCCCTCAACAACCATACTATGTTACTACACCATCCATATATGGTCATTATCTATTTGAGCATCACTTATTAGAAAAAATATATGATATTTTGGTTAACTCCATAGAAGTATGGGCCAAGTTTCTAGTAGACTTACCCCATGAAAATTAACCAAGTCTAGTAAGAATGCCTTATAATATACTATACAATCAATAGGCTTCTTCTATCAATCCTTTAGATCTAGTCCAAATAACATATCAAGACCCTAGTATGCATGTCAAAGGCAAGGAACCTATAGAGTATCACTTTGTATAGATGTAGATAGCATACCAAACCTACTTGAACCTAGCATGTAATTTTAACCATATAACCATGTCAAATAGGCCTCTCATAAATTTAGTTCCCTCAACTAGAGTGTTAATAGAGTTAACTGGTCAAGACAATTATGGTGCAGACCCATTCATGCAAAACACTTTGGTTGATAACTTATTTCAAACCCCAACAATAGAAGAAGCATCTTTTGCTTCTATCCAAAATAGTGGATAATGCAAAAGCAACATCCAATCCAAACCAAGGTGGTGTAAGTACATAGAAAACTAATACACAAGTACATGTACTTTTAGTTAACACCATGCATGGTTCAAAAAATCAAAGAGTACGAGTTTCTACATCCCAATCTCAACCAACTACTACCACTAATCCTCAACCAACTACTTCTTCAAGTGCTCAAACAATAGGATTAGGTAGCCAACCACTAACTAATGTCATGCCTCAATAACAAAATGTGATGAATCCTACTCCTCCCCAATAGGTAATGAGTGGTATTCCACAACAACAAACACAATCCAATATACCAATGAAATAAAGGTCAAATATGTTGCCACCTTAATAGGGTGTAACTAATTTTTCACCTCACCAAGTAGTAGTGTACATACCTCTTTCCTCATAGACCAATGTGCAACTTCAAAGAGAAATGTTGTCTAATTAACAATGTAGACTATTGGTCAATAAATGTTGAATCTCCAATATGCATGCACTTCCCAATTGGGATTCATGTAACAAATAAGTTATAATGTTCTTCAAGTACCAAATCAAGCAACCTTTTCCTTTTGTGCATAACGTGCTACTAGTTAAAATATAGGATCTTAGTTCACAAGTAACCCCTTAATAATAAGGTTTGATTAGTCAACAGTATGTCCCTCCTCAACATAAATAGGCATAATATAGTTACATCCATCCATCGTAACTTCAAAATCCATAAAACCAAGCCTATATATCCAATCCTAACCAAGATATTACACAACCACAACTGTAATTTCAATAATTACATTATAACCCATGTATGTGTAAACTTGGTCCATTTCCCAACCAAACCAACATACCCCAATAAATACCTCCATCATACCTCGATCAAAGTGTTTCACTAGAGACCACTCAACCAGTTACCAGTTACTCAAGCCAAAGTTTCCTTTAGATTCCTAGCCCAAGAATTGTAACAAATCAAGGATGTGATTGCTATCATCCAACCTAGGAAATAGACTAAACATTTTAAGTTGGATGACATTTGTTCTTATCTATTCAACATGGAGTACTTGCAGATACCATTTCCTCTAGGATATGAACCACCAAAATTCAATAAATACAAGGGGAAAAGTGACCCCAAAGCTCATTTGACTGAGTTCTTCATTACATGCCAGCTAATGGCATATACTAACATATACCTATTGTTTTTATTCCTAATAATTCTAGTAGGACAAGTCTTGGAGGGGTTTTTTAATCTACGCAAGAATTCAATATCTAATTTTGATGATCTTTTAGACAAGTTTGTGCAACACTTTTCATACAATCTTGAACATGAGATTTATTTGTTTGACTTAACACAAGCCAAGTAGAAGGTTGGTGAGACTTTTTCAAGTTATCTATAGTGATGGAGAGCCCTTGCAAGCTGATTCACCCATAGTTTACTAAATAAATAATTAGTCATTATGCTTACTAAAATTTGCTACGTGAGATATCTTATGATCTAGAACTATAGTGTGTGTATAATTTTAACAAGATCATTGAAAATTTTTTATTGATTGAGTGATCTATTATTAATAAAGTGATCATCAAGATTACCTAATCCATTTACAATCAAGGTACCAATTAGGGAAATGGTCAAAACCAACATCCAATCTAAGTGCAAACATCATAACCAACACAAGCCAATACCCAAGATAGACCAAAGCAATTCAACCACAATAATATTGTTGTGGAAAATAGAATAACTAATTCATGTCATGTCTAAATGATACAAACACCATATTATCAACCAAAAATTATGTTTTGTATCACTCCTACCACACAATCTCTTTAGTAGTAGTGTGTGCCATAAATGCAATAGCTTGGGCCCCCATAACAGACACATCCACCATTGCCATTGCAAGTCCCTCCTCCAAGGAGAATAGTGCCTACTCACCATGTTTTTAGTGACTTTTGAGACCCTATTGAATTTATGTTTTGTAAAGTCACTACCACTAATTTTATTAGTTGGCCTATACTGAAACATTATCTTTAGGGCATTCCTTATCTTGATTGGTACCATGAAAATGAATTCAATGAATACCATCAGGTCAATGGGCATAACTTATGAATATGTGTGAAAATTAAACATTTGAATAAAAATATATTAGATAATGGGGAGATAACATTGGATAATAGTGCTTCCAACTCTAATTAGACCATTGAAATCTATCAAAACCCCTTTCCCCAACATAACAACCATCGCCAACAAAAGAAAAACCACCAACCAATACAATAACAAAATCAATAGTATCAAATTCAAAATCCAAACCAATAGAACTATTATAACCAACAAAAAAACCAACAACTCTAGAATAAAGGACATAACCAAGGTTAGAATGGCAATAACTAGTAAACCTACCATGTAGTTCTACATGACTAAAATAGAGTTGTAGGCTATATTTTAGGAGGTAGTATTAATACCATCTCCATTAATCCTAGACCAAATTATAATTATATGAGACAATTTCTAGCCATACGAAACTAATGCAATCATTTTTTGAACCTTTCCTTAACCCAGGACCACACACAGGTAAACTAGCAAACAAGGATTTCCACTTTTATACCTTATACTGATAACTCATCCTTGCCTCATGACCATGTACAAATGCATTGACAACCATGACTTATCCTATCTATTCCCACACCATCATCATCATTTGTTATCAATCAAGGTCCTGTATTTAATCCTGATTGTGTAATCACAACTCAGAGGTCAATGATTACCATCCTAAGCCTATAGCCATTTACCACTTCACCCATTATCCAACTAACCATTAAACCTTGAAATAATCCATTTACCATGTAATAATATAATAAATTTGACATTATGGAACAACTATAAAAGATTCCTACATAAATCTCCATTTTAGATTTATTGCACATGTCAACAATCCATAATAACATTTCGATTGATTTCCTAAGCCAATCCACTATTTTAAGTGACATATCCCTTGATAAATTCTAAGCTTTGGTTGGACACCTAGCTCCAGCCCAATAAGTCACTTTCAACCAAGGTTATATGTCATCGCTTGGCCCAATACATAATAGCTTATTATACATTGAAGTTTACATAAAGCAGTAGTGTCCTTATAGATAATGAACCAGGTCTAAACATAGTTTATTTTAAGCTCATCAAGCTTATTGAGTACAATATGGTAGATATTTATGTAGAGATAATAATCATCAAAATCTATGATAATGAGGAATGAGAATCATAGGGCACCATCTATTTTCTAGTTATCCTTAGGGTCCTTAACCCATGATACACTTTTCCATGTGCTTGATCTTGATTTATGATACAATATGCTTTAGGAAAGACCTTGGTTACATGAAATTCATGTATTCCCATTAATGTTGTACCAATGTATCAATTTATCCCATTAAATGATGGAAGTTTGTATACCAGGATATTTACATCCATACGAGCACTACAAGAACCTAGAGGTCAAGTTCAAGAGTTGTAACTATCACTTCAACATGAATCTAGTGGCAAAGTAGGATAAAGGAAAATAAATACTCCTTGATCTATCAGAGGACAACTACATTGATCATAATACCCTTGATTCCCTTTCCCACATTCCACCTCCTCAATCATCCAATCATTTTACTATCTCACCTAATGGCCTAGGGAAGTATGTGACCCATGATAGCTTTCATATTGTAAACATTCCATAGAATCCAAAGTCCTTTGGAAGACCTAAAGCTAAGCCACTTCATCCAAAATGGAAACAAAAGAGTAAAGGTAAAGGACTTGTCATGTCTGTACCATCATCTAGACTAGAACAAGACCCTCTTGAAAGTAATGAATCATGGTTGTATAATGAAAACCAAGTTGATTGTTATGAGAATTCAAATTATCTTATTCCCAATAGGATCATGAAGAATAAAGACTATGAAGGAAGAAGCCTCAGACCTAATCAATAGGGAACACTTGAGACAATTTCCATGACCAAATATGAAGGACCCTATGAACTTGGATTTAAAATGCCTGGGAGTGACTCCATATACCTTACTCATGTTCCATCACCATCGACTAGTGATGAAGATGTCCATAGCAAAGTAGAGTCTAATCATAGCCTTTTTGATGACCTAGCCAAAACTAACCCATTTAACACTCATTTCATTTTTACCCTTATCCCAGTCATTCATCATGACCCATTACAATTGTATTATCCCCAACTAATAGACTAGGACCAATAAGAGTCCAACATGCCAATTGATGTGTTTCAAAATGATGAGGATTTTTATGATTTTCTTGATGTTAGAGATAATTTTCCATTATGGGACCATAAATTAGGGTCCTCAATCAAGTTGGATCCTAAAATATATTTTGGAGAGCGGGTGAACACCCTTAGCCAAAAGTAAATAATTAAAACTTTGAGGTCCTAAAGTGAAAACCTCTTTGAGGTATTTTCTAACTAGGGTAAAAGTAAATTAAAATCCCAGTCTAGTGGTGAAAACCTATTTCAAGTACTATTAGATGTGGGTGTTTAACCTTATTTAACCATAGCTCAGGAGACCACCAATGATAAACTTGTCTATGAGTCTAAATTCAATTTTGTAGAACAACAAGATTTTGATCGAATCATTTAGGAGTTTCCAATAATTTTTGTTACATGGCCAAACATTCCATTGGGGGACTCTAATTTCTCATGCCTAGGGGAATTTGAAGAGCCAGTCCTAGCAAAAGACTTTATTATTTCCAACCAGTTCAATTCTTTGCCCACTATCTTTGAAGATGGTTTGACCCTTCTAGTGGAAGATACAACAAAGTTTAACATCGTGTCCCTAGATGACCTAAAGTGGATCAAGCTAGGTACTTCCATTACTAAGAAGGAATATGAGGTCCTTACAACCCTTTTGAGGGAGTTTGTAGATACTTTTACATGTCAAGTTTAGACCCCACCTTGGTTCTACACTTTGTGGTCAATCCTAATGCCAAACTAGTAAAATAAAAGCTATGTAAGATGCATCATCATATTGTTGTATTGATAAAGAAAGAGTTGGAAAAAAATTTAGAAGAAAGATGTATTCAATCCATTGACTACTCAGAGTGGATATCCAATGTTGTACTAGTTAGTAAAAATCTAGAAGGAATCAGAATTTATACTAATTTCTATGATATAAATAAAGCTTGTCTTAAGGATGACTTTCCATTACCAAACATTGACATGATTTTTGACTCAATAGCAGGTTATGAAATGCTTTCATTAATGGATGGATTTTTAGGATACAACCAAATCATAATAGCACCAGAAGATAAATATAAAACAACATTCACCACTCTATGAGGAACATTCTATTATCAGGCTATGTTTTTTGGTCTTAAGAATGTAGGGGCCACCTAGTAAAGAGCCATGATTGTCATATTTCATGATATAATGTATGATATTATTGAAGACTATGTCGATGATATTCTTGGAAAATCAAAGATGAGGGTTGATCACCCAATAGTGCTACATAAAATATTTTGAATATTACGTGAGTATAAAGTCAGACTTAATCATAATAAGTGTGTCTTTGGAGTCACATCAGTAAAAATTTTAGGCTTCATTTTGTCTCATCGAGGCATTGAAGTTGATACATCCAAATTCCAAGCTATAATAGAGATAAAACCACCATCTACTTTGAAGTAACTCTGTAGTTTATAGGGTAAGATCTAATCTATCCAATGCTTCATATCTCAATTAGGTGATAAATTCCATCTTTTTACACATCTTCTAAATAAAAGAGTCACATTTCACTAAGATGATGACTTCAAAACAAATTTTTAGCAAATACAGGACTATCTAGAAAATCCACATATTTTATTGCCTCTTATGTTGAGAAAGCCATTCTTATTATATCTATTAGCTACTAATAATTCCCTAAGGGCACTTTTGGCTTAGCATGATGAAAATGGAAAGGAACATGCCGTGTATTATTTAAGTTGTACACTAGTCACATATGAACATAATTATACACCCATAGAAAAATCTTGTTTAGCCATGGTCTTTATGGCTTATAAGATGTGTCATTACATGTTAAATAATAATTTCATGGTTATTTCAAAAGTAGATCCACTCAAGTATCTACTATTTAATATAGCTTTGCAAGGCCACACGGCTAGATGGATCATGATTCTAAGTGAGTTTGACATCGAATACATTAATAAAAAATCTATTAAGGGGCAAGTTATTGCAGATCAACTTGTTGAAGCACCCCTTGCTAATACAAATCCACTCAAATTCCAATTTCCTAATGAATTCATAATGACCATCATTGACACACCTATTGAACAACAACATTAGAAGCTATATTTTGATGGATCAAGGGTAGGCCTTTTATTTATTATACCATAGGGGGATCTAATCCCTAAATCATCTCGGATCAATTTTCCTTATACCAACAACATGGCTCAATATGAAGCACTTGTTGTAGGGCTTTACCAAGTGGTACAATAGAACATATCTCATCTCAAGGTTTATGGTGATTCTTAATTAATCATCAATCAAGTTAAAGACTATTTTCAGACCAAAGATGACAAATTGGTTCCATATAAAGCCATGGTCGACACTCTCAAATGATAGATTGTCAACATTCAATTTGAACATATATCAAAGGAAAGTAATAGAACTACAGATGTTATGGCCACTATTATATTTTTTATTTGATAAACAAACACAACTATAGAGTATCAATTCCTTGTCAAGAAATTACTATCACCAACTCATAAAACTTCAACCATCATGATGATTTGTGATATTTTTGGACCTATTTCTATTTGGTACTCAGACCTTTACAAATACCTTCATGACCAAGTTTTAAAACCTAACCTATCTCAAAAATAAACCAAATCCTTTATACACCAAACCACTCATTATACTATACTTGGATCAGCCCTCTACCACCATAGTTTTCATGGAACTTTACTTCATTCTTTAACTTCAACAAAATCAACACTAGTGTTATGAGAAGTTCATGAAGGAGTATGTGAAACCCACACAAGCAGGGCTATCCTATCTAAAATGCCCTTGCATATAGGTTATTATTGGCCCATAATGGATGTAGATGCAATTATATATGTAAAGAAGTGTGATAAATGTCAATGGCATGCTAATTTGAATCATGTTGTAACCAAAAATCTAAAACCAATATTGACACCATGGCCATTTTCTACATGGGGCCTTGACCTCATTGGGAAGATCAATCCCACCTCATATGATGGCCATAAATATATCCTTACTATCATTGAATATTTTACTAAGTGGGTTGAAGCTATACCCCTCACTTATGTGACTGGAAAGAAAATTTCCAAGTTCAACTTCAACCATCTCATTCGCTGCTATGATATCCCCTCTGACATTATATCTGATAATAGAGTATCACTCAAGAACAAGGATGTTGATAGTCTATTTATTGAATATAACATCACACAACATTATTCTATGGAATATTACCCTCAAGGTAATAGCCAAGTTGAAGCATCAAATAAAACCATTATCAACATTCTCAAAAATATTGTCAATGATGCCAATAATTATTATCACCTTCAAATATTTTATACCCTTTAGGTATACTGTACCATTCACCATACACCCATAAGAACCACTCCATATTCACTTGTTTATAGCATATAATCCATCCTTTCCATGAGGTCAAGTTTCCATCTCTATGCATCTCTTTTAAGCATGTCCTATACAACAATGACTATTGAGTACCTCACTTACAAGAACTAGAGTTACTTGATAATAAATGCATGGATATGATGAATAATCTCCAAGCCTATCAGAATTGGCTTTGAGGCCACTACAATCAGTGTATGAAACATAGATAATTTGAACTTGGTGATCTCATCCTTAAAGAAAACCAAAAGAATACCATGACCAAAAAGAAGCATAAAGGTAAGTTCAAACCCAAATACATTGGTCCTTTCATCATTAAAACAAACTTTAGAATGGAAGCATATAGGATTGCCATACCATATAGCCATGAACTTGATGATTTGATGAAAATTATCCACCTTAAATGGTACTACGCTTGTTTGAGTTGGTGTATTGTCTATTAGGACCATTTTATGTTGTATCATTTTATCAATTCTTCTTTTTAATTTTATCATCCTACCAACTTATCACTTTTCATATCACATGTCTTTACCATACCTTCCCTGTTAATTGAGTTCTTCTCTCCCTCCCTACATGGCCCTATGACCTTGGTTCCATCACTAATTTTTGTAAGAAGATTGAAATTTAGTTTCAACAGTTATTTCACACATTCCAGATAGAGGCAATATTTTGGAGTAGTATGACAAGCATTTGGCAGTTGCATCCTTCATTTTTTATTCTTTTCTCTCTACCAAGTGTGCCTAATTATAACCACCTATGGTCAAATTAGTGTTTGCCTAGTCTTTTCACTAATTATAACCACTTATGGGAAAATTAGTGTCATTGACCTAAGCCATTGTTTCCTAAGTTATAACCACCTATGGAAAACTAAGGACAATAATTTTTTATCATTCTTTGATGTACTGACTAGCCCTTCTCTATGTCATATTATACCTTTATACTAATTGTGCCTATTTTATTTGAATTAACTACTACACTATTCAAATTCATCCACTATAAGGTAGAACTACAATGACTTGAGGTCCTAATTTAGGACTATGTAGACAATGCTCGATACTTGTTGACATTAACTCAGTCACCCTTTCCACCATGCTCTAACCATTTTTTAAGTAAACTAATTCACACTCTCACCATTTTATGATCAACCTAAGTAACATTATATTAATTTTTTGATCTTGAACCATTTAGTGTCTCATCATTCTTGATCGAGTTGTGATACTCCAAAAATTCCAAAAACATTTGTAAGACTGTTAGAAAAAACTAGAAACATTGACCACTTATTTGCCTTAAGGATTCTATGAACCCTTACTAAGTTACAAGTAAATCACTTGTCACTTAGTTTCCCCATCCTTTTAGCCTTTTCTCTCATGCACTTGAAATTTTGTAAGACCATTCCTATTCTTATATCACATCTATTGTATTTGTTTTCATTAGTTATCATTTTATTCCCATTCCCTAGGAAAACTACATTTGGCCTAAATTTTTTGTTCGATATTACATCCATCTAACTACGTAGGCAACATCCACTTACCTATTCCATATAAAGACAGCTTGGCCACCCCCTTCCTTTTCTTCTATTCCCCCATTATGTTTATTTATTAAGTTGTCACCTATTTTCTAGGGGCAATTATTATCTTATTAAAGTCATGTTGTTCTTGCTAACAATATGACTAACTATTATTTGTCTCTTTATTTTTTTCTTTGCTTGTTTACTTACTTATTTTTTATGTGATTATTTGTTTGCTTTCAACACTGTCACCTTGATTCAGTGTATATGCATTCGTTGGGTGATTCCTTATGCATTTATACATGAATCTATCCATATTCAGGTGTTTACATTGTCATCATGGTTTTAATTATTGGTACATTATTTTCTATTGAGTATTGGATTTTGGGAGTTAATCCTTGTGCATAGTTTGGCCCAGTCCTCATGGTGTTTTATCACGGGACTCACTGTCAAGTGCTGTAAAAAAAATTAGCTTCAAGAAGTCTACTTAGAAAGGGTGGTATCAACATCTCCTCAGCACTGACATCCCAATCATATCCCAAAGAGAGTAATTAACCATGAAATAATTTCAGTCTTTTTTAGTTCAAATTAGCATCTCCCTACTAGAAGGTTATTCTAATTCATCATTACCCTTTGTGTTAAGTTACCATCTTCATACAAAAATCAATCATATTTTCCATAATCAGGGTCTAATGATTATAACTGCCTATGGAAAAATCATTGTACATCATCCCACCTATATTTCTCAATGATTATAATTGCCTTTAGGTAAATCATTGTGTTCTCACCAAATTTACTTTTTATATGCCTAAATAAGGGCATGTTGTTATCTTATTTGTCTATCATATCTAGGAAAACTCCATCTTCTCAATGATTATAACTTCCTTTAGGCAAATCATTGTGTTATCATACAACATTACCACTATCAGAGTACACTACTTATAACTGCCTTTGGGCAAACCATTGTACACCATCCCACTTCCATTCTCAATTCTTTTTGACTACTTTTTCAAACTCATTATGTTTTCACCATATCATCTTCCTTTTTTTGGTCCCCTCATTTCACTTCCTTCTTTCTTATGGACCATTTTCCAACCTACTTGTGCCAATTATTCCCTCGAGGGGGCATCATACAGTTAGTTCATCATCATTGTAGTTATAGGCATACAAGACCTTTTCATTATTTGAGAAGATGTTTTTGTGCTTATATCTTGAAATTCCTCCGTAAACAAGGGAAAACTGTACACACCTAAAACTAGCCATTGATAACCTTTGATAAGATCATTTTGAGTTAAAATGACATTTTCATACTTGGGTGCTCTATATTACTATTTTCTACAAAATTTCTTATACTAGATATGTTTGTTTGTTATTTTGTATTGGAAACATCCTAAATAGGATAATAGTTTCAATGCATCTAACATCGAATTCCAATTCCAATCTAGTCAAAATTTGAGCTAATAATATGATATTTTGACCAATTTGATTAATTTGTGCACAAATTGCCAAGGTTTTGCATCAAAGTTGACTAATCATGTTTAAGGCTAATTAAACCAAATCAAGAGATTAATTTAATTTTCCATGAAATTTTTTGAATATTTATTTTTATAAATTGATATTGAATATCTACATCATCAAATGACATCATTTCTTGGAAAGACACCACTAGGCCATACATGCATACAATATCTCATCAAGCCACCCCATGCCTCATTAAGACCCTCCCATGCCTCTTAAATTCCTCTTCTTCTCAAATATTTATGGGGGACATTTTTGAATTTGATTACATAATTTGGATTATTTCATGGTCACACATCTCAATATTGAGATAGATGGTCATGGTTGATCCCAAACCATTTCAAAAATATATAAATATAAGAGCCATGAACATGAATTTTAAGATTGGATAATACAAAGTTATAATGCACAGATAATACCAAAATCCATTGAAATTAGTGTTATAATGTCAAATTGTTGAGCCAAATCCAAAGCCATCAGAAAGGTGCCAAGGAGGAGAGGAGATAGCCAAGCCTCCTTTGATGAAGACTCATTGAGCACAAGATGAGCAAGCCACTTCAACAAGCTATTTGGATCATCCAATAAAGGTGTTGGATTTATTTGTCTTTGCATTCAAGTTTTGTTTAGGGTGTTAGCTTAGTTTGTTCTTTGTTTGGATTTGATTTCATTCACTACACCATACTAATCTCCCCCTATTACAATCCTATGTTCACACCAACTAAGTGAATTTATTTTTGTGTTTTCAAAATATATATGAATTAAAATATTATTAAAAATGATATTTCTTAGTATTCAAGTAAATATAAATAATATATAGATCCCAAGTAACAATGCTACCAAGTATCTAAATATTCTTTTGAATATTCAATCTAGAACTAGTTTGTGGTGTTTCTAGGTGAATGTAGGGAGAAACAAATGACTAACCCTAAAGTATCAAGAAGGTATTAGATATTAAAATTCATAAATAGAAATAAATCAAAATAAAATAACTGAAAATTTTAAAGGGTGGAAATTGGAAGTATAAAGTTTGGGCTTAAAATGGGGAAAAAGCCCTCACTCATTTATTAAAACAACAATAAACCTATCTTAAACTACAAACAACTTGCCACCCATTTAAAATGAGACAATGGTGTAAACTAATGAGATGTAGTATTTTGAATTAGTAATCTAATTATATAAGTTTTGTTGCTTGGTATGTTTTAAGTTTGAATGATTTATATGAAACAAAAGTAAATATATAAGTTATGGTTTTTATAATTTAAAAAACTAAAATATAATTTTAAATTTACTCAAAAAATATAAATCAACACTAATATATTACCTTTTACACTCTAAGGTTTAGCTAGAGTTTTATACTTGCTAGTGTGCTTATTTTGGCATGAACAAGATCTTGTTGTGAATTAAAAATTAGTATTTTTTGAATATTAAAGTGTTTTTTTTACAATATCTACCTAGTATTTTAATTCAAATCTATATATTTTAAAATAAGTCTTTTGTATGGATGAAAATAGTAAGGAAATGAATTAATGTTTTTGGTGAGAAGATGGGAAGAGAGAAGAATTATTTTTCCTTTGTATTTGCCTTTTAAGATAGAGATATAATATAACGAAATAAAGGAAACTAATCTAATATAATTTTGTAGACAAATAATTGAAATTAAAAATAGAAACCCTCAACCTCATTAAGATGTATATTAGCTATAAGAAAGAGATGTATTTTTGATATGATCCTCAACATGCTAGTTCCTCCACTCAATATAATGATATCAAGAAATATATGACTAAGGATAATAATAAAATAAAAATAGAAAGGAAAAATATGAGAAAAACACAACTCCAAATAAAATAATAGCTGAATGTGGTTGGATAGTGCACTAGCTATAAAGATCTGGTTACAAATTTAATGACTCTCTTTGCTTGAAATTATGTAGTCTAACATGAAAATGATCAAATTAAAAGATCAAATCAATGGTAAATAAGTTATTTTTTGATAAAGATTCAAAACTTTGACCTCTAATCAAAGTCTTAAAACATGAAACTCATCTAGAAATGGCTTAATTGTATGAGAGGAATGGAAGTTGCAAGGGTGAGTTGAACTAAGTTGAGCTGAAAGTCTAACTTAAACAAGACTTTAAAATCAATAAAAATAGAAGAGGGAGTCAATTTAGATAGCATGAGGGTAAACAAAATGGGACAATGAAAATAATTTTTTAACAACACACACAGAAAATACGTGAAATCATGAGTTTTAGAAGATAAAATTAAAACACAGAGAAAAGGTGAAAGAACTGCCCCTATTTTTAGGGGTAGTTATGCAAATTCCATTCCTACTGACATAACTACCACTCTTTGGAACATAACCACTACATTTTTATACATAACCTCCATATCATTGATGGTTAAATCATGGTGGTTTATGAAACTAACATGGTGGTTTTGTAATGGACTATGATGGTTTTGTCATTGGGAGGGGGGGTTTCATATTCCATGAAAGGTTTTTAAAACAAGTTTAAATAGGTTTAAAAATTCAAACAAAATGGTGTTTGAGACTCTTAAGAGAAAGATAGGGAGGGAAAATGACTATAATGTTATATATAACCTAGTGTAGATTAGGAAAGCCCTGCATCATCAAACACATCATACTAGGAATGTTGCACTATGCAAATTTTGAGTACATATATTACATAAGGAGGAAAAAATACATCTCAAAAATAGGAATTATATCAATATAGTTTTACATAACATAATCATTTTTTCTCCTTTACTAAAATAAATTACTACATAAAGAGGAACATAGTGTAAATAAGCATTCATCATGCACCTAATAATTTCAACAAGCTAACAATAGTCCATCTTTGTAGTGATAAAAATATAATAGATAAAATAACTTCAAAGAATGTATAATAGAAAATAAATATTCCATTACACCAACCATCTCACATGTAAATCAAACATTCATAATATATGTGAATTGCGACATCCAATCAATAGTCTATCATTATTGAAATTAAACATAATAGCAAACATCCATTACACATATGAGAAATTACAACAACTAAATAATAGTCCATAATTGCTACAAGTAAAACTGATAACAAACATCCATTACAATATATAGGAAATTGAATCAAGCAAATAATAGTCCATCATTGATGAAATTAAACATAATAAAACAAACAACAATTACACATATGGGAAATTATAATAATAAAATAATATACCATCATTGCTACAAGTAAACATAATCCAGAAAACATCAATTACACATGGTAAATTTCATCAAGCAAACAATAGTCCATCATTTTTGAAAGTAAACATAATAAATAAAACATCTATAAAGATTTTTTAGGAGTCAATCAATAGTTCATCTTTGCATTGACTATCTAATAAAAGCAAACATGTATCACACATGGGGAATTTCCAATAGGCAAACAATAGTCCATCATTTATTAACCATTTAATTGTGACAATCCATAACAAATAGGTGAAAATTGCATAATAAAAATAAATAATTATCTATTATTTTAAAAATAAAAATAATAGAGGAAGCATTCTCAATCATGAAGAGCAACAATCCATGAAATAAACATACATAATATTAGTGTACACACTCAATTTATGGCTGAATGGATCACTAGCAATCGAAAACACAATCAAGATAAACATATATACTTAGTATATACACAACAACACAAAAAGGGATGTTTACATAACAACATACACGTGGAAACAACCATGTTAGTCTCATCACAACAAGTAATACACATAACATCAAAAAGAATTTAAAACAATTATACCATCCCCATGGGTATTTAAAATACACAAAAATGATCTACCAGGTAATATAATTATGCCTAGATCAATATGTCACACTAAATTATCATATTGACATATTAGATGTTGTTTACCAAGCATGAAGTTACTCATGTTCACTAAGTTATCCTATCAAGTTATATCTAAATAAAACAAGCTCACTATTAACGATGTTTGTTTATAAAAAATTAAATTCTTGTTTTAATTACTTTATAAAATCAGCTCAAAGTAATTGAGAATATTAATTCTTTCCAGCTATTATTTGATTAAATGCTAGTTTAAACATTCACTAATTCATGTCCACACCAATTACGTAAACCATAGGGGACTACACTTCATAAAAGATACATCTTAATTAACTATAAGGTGACTCCCATTATTGTAATTTATTTATAATGGTATCTACAATTCATGCAACTATGTCTTATAATTTAATCAAATATTGATACTTCCCTGAATTGACAAAGGAATAAATTACCACATTGAAGTTCTTCTTACTACAATAATAAGGTCATGATCCATGTCCAAATGGGAAAGATTTACCATTAACCACAACCTTTTTAATATGTGTGTATGTCACTTGAGTTAAACATTATAGTGTTAATCAAGGAAGAAACTTATGATAACATCAATCTATGCATTCACATTTTCTAAAAAGTAAATTTACTATCAAATTTATCAACTAGCTAGGCCACCAAGCATTGGGCTTCACTACCTCGACATTGCACATCATATATTGATCATATTTATAAAATAGTAAGAAATTAAAATCAAGGTTAGAAAACATAAAAGAATTTGAAATCCAATTAATAAAATGTAATCAAATCACTAGAAGTAAAGTTTGCAATAACATGAAGAGCATGAAAATATCAAGGTTATAAAATATCACAAGTCCCCTAAAACAAATAGTAGATCAAGATCTATGTTTTTTTAATCATGTATTACATGCATAATAATTAATAAGTTTTCACATGGTGGAGATATCTCACCCCATGAAAGACAGTGCCCTCTAAAAACAATAATTTGATATTTACCACTTTTGTTGCACCCTGATAAAGGCCTCTATGTTATGTAGTAAAGAATACCTAATGATCCCAGTATAACTAATAAATGTAAATATTATTCTTTCTTCTTTTACAACAATTTTAAATAAATCATAGAAGAAGAAAAACAAAAATCAATAAGAATAAATCTCATAAAATTTAAATAAAATATTTCAATCACTATTTTTTAAATGCAAAAGTCCACCAAAGAAATTGATAATAAATCAAATTCTATCTAAATATCATGAAAATAATTTTTATCCTTCAATAAAAGGGAATAATATAAATTGTATTCATAATATATCCATAATGGTAAATCACAGGTCTATATGTTATCAAATAAAATATAACAGAAGATCAATCAAATTAGATATATATGTAACTAACATATTGATAAATAGAAATTCAATCAATCACTTGAGAATCATATCATATTATATAATAGGTTGCTAAGTATCTCCCCAAAACATTTTGCTCTAAACTGGACACAGTTCCCTTCCTCCACCAAAAATTGTCACTTGTCCTCTTTTAAGGGGAAGTTTCAATAACAACTTCAATCCATTATATATAATTTATTCCAATTAAAATTTGTTTGTTAGGGTCATAGAGTGGTAAGATTATCCATAACCATTGTAATAGTCCTTTTGTCCATTTATAGGGTCTATGTTTACAAATTCTAGATCTCAAATTCTGATTTAATAGTTGAAAATAGACATTCAAACTTTTTTTTATTAATCATACAAGTTTTAATTATGAATTCCTTTATTAATCATGGATATTATTAAGGATGTTCTTTACAACATCAATAGGGTATTTATCTTTGAAATTTTTAAAAAGTCCAACAATATACATTTTTATAGGACTGCTACTTATTAGAAGTAATTTAAGAGTTACTCTCTCAACGTTCATAGTTATATTCATATACACAATATTAATTCAAAAAAAACTTAAATTTCAATTAATGTTTGATCATGATGTGATACCAATGTGTAACACCTTTATGTATTACTTCCAAAACTATCTTTAAAAATTCTTTAAATTTACATTTGTAAAAATGTAATGAACCCATTTTTCATTAATACATTTACCAAAACTCAGTCATATTTAAAATAACGAATATTTCACTTACAATCTATTATTAATATTCTCATTTTAATATGGACAATCTACAAATTTATACTTAATTTAAAAAAAGTCTACCAAATTATGATCCTAAGGATTGTGTATTATGAGATGACATAAAACAAACTTAAAATTTGATCTACGATTGTAATACAATAATATGCCTACCTTTAATCAAAGCAATGCATCAAAAATAAATCATACATAATCACTCGAGCTTAACTATTAATCATGCATAGTCACTCAAGGTTGACTATTTTGTCTATATGTATTCTTCAAGAACATCTTTCCAGTTATACGTCCATAGTGAAACAGCCACTTTAATTTCTCTATCAATCCGTAATTACATTTTTAAGCCCCTCACTTAAGCACTCCAGCTAACACATGGATCAAAAGTTTTTTGGCCATAAATTTCCAAGACCTAAATTAATCATCAACGTAATTAAATTGATAAACAAAAGCTTCCTAAAGATTTACATTCATCCATAAGTTTGATGGTTTGACAATAAAAATAGATGTCAAATTTAACGTACAAGCTCTTAGGCTATCGTGACCGACTTATTCGAGGGTTAACTAACTGGGTGACATCATATCCCATTTGATAGGTGTTCGATGTTATGTGTCATCATTTTGAGATCTCATGGCTTTGTTCGATCATTTAAACATGAGTCGTACCCCTTTCTTCCTAATACACACCATGATGACATGTGGTGTCTTCTAGCATGCTCACAGAATAGAGTCATTAAAACATTCTACACTATGATCCAAGTTGTGCTACTACGAATAAGAGACTCAGCCTGAGCATGAATGCAGGGTTGACTTCCAATGTGACTTGTGATTTCCTCGTACTTATCATGGAATTCCTTACCACCAAGGCTATATAAAATTATTGAATTATATGACATTATAAAAGGTGCTCTAATTACATCATGCTTTTGATTCATAGGCATGCAGGCCCGCAAGCTTGATTGCCAGACATACATAGCACTGGCGAAGGGTTTCACCACTGGAACCAAATTATGTTAAGCTTTCGTACACGTGGAGTAATTTTAACTACTCACAATCCCACAAACACATCAAATGAAAATTCTAAGGCTAAATCTTTGAGCCCACAATTAAATAAGTGCTTGATAAATGACAGGTTTGGATTGCTTCCCAATTCCACACGCCTTGAACTCATGCCAACTAATTTTTTAGTTGAGTGTGTTAAGTGTGAAATGTCATGAATCGTGGCATAAAGAAGAAATGTCAAACTCATGTCTTAGAATTTTTTAAAAATAGATACATCGCGATGTGACAAGGGTGTGTGGCAAGCTTGGATGATTCTGAAAAATGTGTGACTTAGAATAAATCTACGAGATCTTGCCAATTGTAATTGAGAAGCCAAGTCAAAATTTTCCTTAGAAATATTCATAAAGCATAGTGCTATGATGTGACTAAAAATTGTGTTTGGGAAAATGTAACAAGTGGTAAGCCATGCACAACATAGAAGTTAAAGCAAAATTGGCCATGTCAAAATCCAATCAAAATAACTCAATATAAAATTATTTCACAAATCAACTAAGCAAATGAGAATAATGTAAGGAGCTATGCAACTAAGCTAATAACACATGTGATCGATCATAATGAATATGAATGTTAATGGCATAGTCCTAGGTCTATATGATATATGGTGTTTTGAGGCAAAACTAAAATATTCATTGTCCATTAATTAAGGTTAAAGAATAATGATGAAGTCAATACAAATAATTATGGATCTGACATCGATTATTTTACTTTATAATCACATATGCTTCAACCAGATGGAATACAATGATTAGGGACACCTTGATTAACCTTTTTAACCTAAACATGGACATGATTAGAGATGAGATACTACCAAATCTCAGATTACCTATCAAGATAGGTTGACACACTAATGTATTCACTCTAACTTACCATATGGCTATGACACTAGATAGATTGAAAGTAATGAACATTAATATTGAGGTGAGATCTAAGAGAGCAAAGGACCTTATGGAAATGATGGTAACTAGAGGAGGTTAGGCTTCTTCTATCTGACTGACAGGAAGCATGGCCCTGCAAGAAAATGCTTGTAGGAGAGATAGGAGCCCTCAAGCTGTAGAGATAGTTTATAAGGGTGGTTCTAGTAGGAGACACCATAGGAGCCACATGCCCTATTACTATACTATATGAGGACCCTCTTAAAGGAGGATGGGATCTTGAGCTATCATACACATCAATACATATTGTTAACTTTTATTTTTGATTTTTGAGATCTTGAGACACATTAGACCTCTAAGGAGGTGATTGTAATGGAGACTCATGTTGTATAAACTCAAAACTTATCATCATATATGTTGACATATTTTTAGCTTGCCTTGGAAAAAATGTAATATGTAATGTGTATGCTAGATCTACCTTGTCATTGATGGAGGTAAGAAACCCAAAATTGATAGTCATTAATGAGAAACTTATTTTTCTCAATACAAATCCTTCCTTCTTACTTCTTCTCTGTATCAATCTTATTCAAAAAGTTGTTCATAGGAATATTTTCCACATGTAAATAATATGTCATGTATTGATATGTGCATCGATATATTTTTAAAAAGGGGTAAAACCCTATTTATAATAGGAATGAGTGGATGTGATTGTTGTAATCAAGGGTCCAACCTTTCTCTGTGAACATTTTACACAATCACTAAATTATATATATATATATATATATATATATATATATATATATATATATATATATATATATATATATATATATATATATATATATATATATATATATATTTACATGAGGTTTTCAACCTATGTTAATAAATAACAAATTATTATTATTCAATTACACAATATGTATTAAGGTTTTATAATATAACTATTTAGACATTAACTATTATAACACTTCCTCTTAACACTAAGTGGGGATAAATTCCATAATCACCTTAATAAAAGAATTACACTATGTACAAATTTGAAGGACTTAAAAACCTTCTTTATGCCAAAATCACCTTTTAAATTAAAATAAACTATAATCCATAAACTACTAAAAATAAGTCTAGGTTAGCATGATCATGAGACTATATCTCATAGTTTCTCATGAATAATCAACCAAGCATAACTAGAGTATTTTATAACATAAATAACTTCATTAAAATATATGATTTTAAGTATTCAATACACTATAAACTCAAAATTTATGAAGTTAAAAAAAATCACATACAGTGAATTATTATAATGTTTTACAATAAGAAGTATAGAAAATAAGAATGAACACATGGCTGTTAGGATGTGACATTATCATATACACTCCCCTTCAGTGGTAACTCTGATAGGCCCAACATTATATGAAACTGAGAAAACTTGGAAGCACCAAGTGGATTTATGAATATATATGACACTTATTCATTTCTATGATAGAATTGTAGATCAATATCACCATTGAGGACTTTATCTTAGATAAAATACATATGAACTTCAATTTCTTATTTATTTGGTATTACACTAGATTTTTTGGCAAAGATATACAACCTTGGTTATTACATAGAAGGGTGGTACTATGAGAAATATTAAAATATAATTCTTCTAACAACCTTCACACCACATGGTTTCTTTGATACATTCTATAACACTTTTGTACTTTGCTTCATTAGAAGAGATAAAGACAATGGGTTATTTTTTTCTACTTTAAGTGATAACACCTGCACCAAATGTAAACACATATCTATAAGCATAGTTATGATCTGTAGTATCACCAACATGGTTAACATCATAATTTTGGGATGCAAAAGCAATTTTTAGTCTACTAGTAACTAATTTTGTTATAGGAGCAAAGGTTTCAACATATTCAATCATGGGATTTTGAGTAAAACTATGAAAGACTAATCTTGATTTAATTTTTTCATTTTTACAAATTGAATTATATTTAATTTTATAAATACACCTACAAACAAAAAATATGTTTTTTAGGTAAAGTTAGGAAACATCCCATGTTTGATTTTTAATTAAGGCATTATTCTCAGCTTGCATATAAATATTTCATCTATCATATTTAATCCTTTCCTTAAAATATTGAAGTTCACAATCATACATAGTCATTAAATGATGATAATGATGTTGACTTATAGTTAATTTATTAAGATTATCAATACTAGAAGAATAGATTAAGGATTCTTCCCATTTAGGTATTTTAGATTGAATATGAAACTCAATAGGTTTCATAAACTCTTTAGTTATGCAACAAATGATCAACATCCTATAGGGTATTTATTTCTTCATAAGGAGAAACATGAGAGCTAGGATAATCACATAAAGAACATTGAGGGTGTTTTACAGAGGGATCACAAAAAAAAAATCAATAATAAAAACAGTCTTATTTTCAATGATTTGTCTTTTTTATGGATCATACACTCTTTATCCTTTAGTTTTCCCTATATAATTGGCAAAGATGCATGAATAGGAGGTAGAATAGAGTTTTTTTCTTTTAACTTTAGAAACAAAGATGGAAGCCAAAATTCTTAAGATCTTAAGATGAGCCACACTAGGTTTATTTTTAGACCACACTTTCAAAGGGGAAGAAATATGCAAGGATTTATCAAGGACTCTATTTAGAATTTGCACAATAATATTCATGGCTTCAACCCATAATAACTTAGGAACATTTGTAAAATGTGACATTATTCTAGCTATTTAAAAAATGGTGTGGTTTGTACTTTCATAAATAACATTTTTCTATATAGAATAGGGATTTTTTAGTTCCATTTGAATACCACAACTAATACAAAAAGAATCAAATTATTTAATAATATATTTACCACCATTATCATATATTAATCTCTTAATGAAAAACTTGGAAGCATTTTCAATAACAACTTTAGTTTTTTTGAATTTAGATAATACTTTATATTTCTTCTTTATAAAATATGATCAAATCATTCTAGTATGATAATCTATAAAATTAAAAACATATAAAGAACCATTAATAGATGTAACTTCAATGGGTCTTTTAACATCACTATGAATTAACTCTAAAGGATGTATGAAATTTACTTCATGATTCTTTTGAAATGGGTTTGAATGTTGCTTACTATGTAAGCATCCTTCATAATATTTATGATGAGACAAAATAGAAGGAATAACAATAATATTATGATAATACATATTATATAAGCTTATAAAATTAACATGTCTTAATATTTCATGCCATAATTTCGATTCATTCCTACAATATGATAAAAACACAACATGCAGAAGAATTAGTAAATATGTATAAATTGTTTTGTTGAACACCTTTAGCAATTAGGGAACCAAATTTATTTCTAATAAACTATTTATCCTTAAGAAAACCTAAAATTAAATTATCATTTGTTAGTTGAGAAAAATATAATATATTTTTAATAATAAAATTTAATAAAAAATTGGCATGCCTTGCTTAGTAACTTCTACAAATAAATTATCTTCTAGGTAAATATTTTCATAAATATCTCTAGCATTAGATAAAATATGAGATAATCAATTCATATGATGTGATTCACCACTATCTAAAATCCATTCATTCTCATTAGAACAAAAACAGATAGCATATAAAGTAACAACATTAGAATTTTGTTCATGATTGTTCATCTAATTATGGTTTTGATTATTCTTATGGTTCTGATTAGATTTATTCCCTTTTTTTATTTTTAGAGGTTTTAGTATTAACTCTATCTTTATTTTTATATTAATTTTCTCTACTATGACCAAATTTATCACACAGATTATAATTTCCATTAAACATGGGTTTATGATTCTTATTGCCATATTCTTACTCCCATTTTTACCATTTGTAGAGTTAGGGTTAGATTTATGGTTTCTATTATTTTCATAAATAATATTGAGAATTATAAGTGCCTAAGCATAATTCTCATTATAATAAAAAATTTACATCACTTTCTCTTCTTGAATTAGTAGTATAGATAGAGTAGTGAGGTCAATGATATCTTGCTCGGTTTGGTATTTTGAGTTAATAATAAAAATTAAATTGTAAAACTTTCCATGAATATTAAGATTAATAATGAAATATAACAACTAATATTGAATTAAATTATAATTATATTCATCTAATTGAGCTTTAATATTTTTAATTTTAGTAAGAAAATTAACAAATTTTCACCACCTTTCATAGGTGTAACAAACAACTCAATACTTAACTTAATTATTTTATATAGATGAGTGACCTCATCTATAGAATCAATGAGTTTCCAAGCATCACTTGGAGACTCCATATTACCAATATGAAGTATAAATTCATCCTTAATACTTAGTAAGATAATTGACATAGTTTCCTACAAGTTCTATTGATGCATTTATAAACTCATGTGTAACATGTTCCATAACTTTTGGGCCATAAATTATACTTTAATGTGAATTTTACATATATTATAGTTAGACCCATTAACTATTTCATATTTTTCAATAATGAAGTTAGGTGAAGACATAACTTCTATTTAAAATAGACACTATGACACTTTTTTAATGTGAATTTGTATTCTATTTGATAATAAATAATATTTATAGCGTAAAAAAACAATACTTGTTCAAATGTATGCAAAATAATTGTAAATATTGTAACAAATTGCACTAAATTAAGTATTGCACAAGGAATAATTGTTTAAACATTTATTTAAAATTCTCAAAAAACTATACTAGGAAGTTTTAAAAAACAAATAGACAACACCAATGCATCTATAGTGTGTCAAAGCCTATGAAATAGCTAGTCACATGACTATACCTAGTAAAATATTGTCTAGGTCAAAATTTTAAAACAAGTGTCAAAGTTACACTAGGGTTTTGAATGTCAATTACTTTGCAAAAAAACCAAAAATATTTTAAAATCAATTATCATTAAAAATAAATTTGAAAACAAAATTGACAAAAAATAAGGAAAGTGTTAGTGAGTTTTGAACACTAGACAACTTATTTATAGGGCCTTAGCAAAAAGATAACAACCAACTCATTTAGTAGTTTAGTTAAACTTTCACATGCACTAATATATTTTAATGTCTTTTTTAGCTAATTTTTAAAACAAAAAATGTATATAAACAAATATATATATGGTGCATGTAAAATTAATATTAAAATTTTTCCACAAAATTTACTTCTTTGGTTAAAAAGAACTTAGGAAGGTGGGGGACACTTGAATGTGCAATATTTAATAAATAAATTATTCATTAAATAAGGATTCAAAAACATATACATACCCTATATCTTTATGTAGTTGGTAATGGCACCCATGTAGAGATAGAGGAACTTCCATATGCTACAAGAGGCCAAATGAGGTTTTGTAAAACTCTAAATCACCTTGCAATGGCCAAACTAAGCACATAAAATATCTATAAAGGAGTTTCAATGCTAAAATATGATTTTTGCCTATTAATTTTTATGAAATGGTCATACAATGGCGCACATATGGGTGATAAAAATTCGTAATCTTATTTAGCTTCCCCCCATATTCCTTAAAAGTTCTTAAACATGTTTAAAACTAATCATTCACACTTTAAGCACCAAAACTATTCTAAAGAGACTCCAAACTTATTTTTTTTATTGATTTTCATCAAAATAAGCCATACAAGTTTGAAAAAGGCATCCCAGAGGATATATGCTTGAAATTTTTTATCTTTTTTTACTATCTGGTTGCTCAAGAGGGTCTTGGATGATAGAATGGATGTTTGTATGTTCAATTTGATTTTTATTAGGATCCAAAGATTGCAAAATGGACCAAGAAAAAAATTAAACCATATGATGACTATACATATGAGTTTCAACTTGAAACATGATTTTGAATGAAAATTTACATAGGATTCCAAATTCTCACAGAATAAGTGAAATCAACCTTGCCAATTAATCCTCACATTACCATAGCTATACTACCATGAAAAAACATGAAATGTGTAATGTATATGATGGATCTAGATGTATAAATAATTACAAAGGCATAGATCGATGACATAGGATATATATGGAAAACCCTTTAATTGAGGTTAAAAATATATATTTGATATTCATTAATGATAAGATTAATTTTCCCAATATAAATCTTTCCATATCACTTATTATTTGTATCAATATTCTTCACAAAGATATTCATAAGAATATTTTTCACACGCAAATATTATTTTCATGCATTGATATGTGCAACAATATATTTTACCAAAGAGATAAAACCCTATTTATAATAATAATAAGGGGAGGTGACCATTGTAACAAACGGGTCCAACCTTTCCCCATGAACATTTTACATAATTGATAAATAATAAATAAATATATTTGATTTTTTATTTATAGGATGTTTTCAACCCATCTTAATAAATAATAAATCATTATTATTTAATTACCTAATATGTACTGACGGTCTATAATATCACCAATTAGACATAAAATTTTCTAACATATGTCCCACTACATTTTCATTGTGTTATCAGATTTAATCTCCATGTTTGTATCTTAGTTTATGAACTGTAGATGACTAGGCATGTGATGATATATCATGTATATCTCTAATTTTTATAAAATTCTATGGATAATGTTTATATGTCTAGAAAAATGTATGAAATTTATGTAATATGATGGATACATATGAAATTACACATATAGTAACCATTGTTTTATAGGTGATGACCTAGTTATTTTGTTACACATAACACATGTCTTTCCAATTTGTGTCAAGGGAATAAAAATTGGAGTTAGGATAAATGTGAGTTGATAATATATGAAAACCATGAATCAAAATTTCATATAGAAAGGAATATGACCTAATACTTAAGAGAAAAGGTAGAATTTTACTCCTTCATATACTTATAAACTACTAACTTTATTGTCTTCATCTAGAGATAACTAGCCCTAACATAATCAATGAATGGGAAAAGGCTACCCTTTTTAGCATATCCATGTAAATAGGATTTCTAAATAAATTTTTATTTGGACACTTTTTATTAAATAGTGCTTCTACATTTAGATTTTACTTTTATTTGTGATCCCCTACACTTAGTCTAATGTGGCTAGGAAGACACATGAGATCATCACCAAAGGCTAGATGTAGGTGAGTAAAGGAACCTCTCTCCAATGCTAAACCCCACATAACCAGTAAGATGTGAGGGCTCACCACTGAAGGTTAACAAGGGTGAGAGATGTGAAACTTAATTTTTATGCTACATAAAATTTTGATAAGAGTTTTTATTTTTTATTTTTAAGGCCTTTATCCTTAACTATTGGCCCCATGCAACTAGTGATATGCAAGGACTCATCACTAAAGACCAAG
This sequence comes from Torreya grandis, assembly GCA_037957365.1. Taxonomy (NCBI): domain Eukaryota; kingdom Viridiplantae; phylum Streptophyta; class Pinopsida; order Cupressales; family Taxaceae; genus Torreya; species Torreya grandis. Next base: position 192,578 of record JARHVA010007397.1, read on the forward strand.
ATTGGTGAGTAAAGCTACCTATTTTTTAGCATGCTAATTTGTTTACTTTCAAATCCATTGTAATAGGAGACTTTATCATGAAAATGATTATACACTAGGATGTAGGCTAGCATTTTCTAAGTTTTGAAAGAAAATATATGAAAAATAGGCATACTTTGCTCATAATAACTAAGGAAAGAATCAATGTAATGGTAATTCTAAAAATGTTTTCTATGGGATAATAGGGTAATGTGAAAATAGAATGATATTACATTTTGCATTTTGGATGTTTCATGTTATGTGAACTAACAATTGAACAATCACCAAACACAATATCTAATATGCAAATCAACACACAAAATATGAAAAATTGAATGTATTGATATCCATGTGACATGAAATAACTAAATGTAGAATGTTTTAAATGCAAATATTTGATAGATTCACTTAAATCCTTACCATCCAAAGTGCATAAATGAGAGATTCCAATATTAAAATCCTCAATCACTAGGTAAGGGCCGAACTAGTTATGTCTGAACTTCTAACCTTCTACTTTCTCATTTTCAATGTGGTTTTCAGTTCTAAGGACAAGGTATCCTACATGTTTCATTTTCTTATGTACATTTTTATTTTATTATATTCCCATGTAATAGGTATATGCGACATGGTTATATGTAGCAATAAGTAATTTTTCATCTAAAGTCTCACATGTAGTTAGTCATGTGTTATTATATTCCTCGTAGTCAAAGAGACCCTAGAGAGATACATGATGGATTGGTATCTCAACTTAAATAGGTATGATAACTTCATATCCAAACATAAGGGAAAGTGGGATTACTCCCATGGGTGTTTTAATGCTAGTTAAATTAGCCTAAAGTGTTGGATAAAGCTAAAAATGCCAATCTAATTTAGAATATTTGACTTTTTAGACAAAGATCAACTTTATGGTTTTATTTATGGATTAGACCTATATGTTGGCATTTGGATAATACAATGAGGTCATGTGATGTGATATGAAAATTTTATTTAATATTTTACATAGTTTAAGGTCTTTAAATTGATATCCATTGTCTGTTATGATGATTTATGGAACTCCGAATCAAGAAATGATCTTGTTCAAAAAAAATTAATAATTAAACTAGTAGAAGTTATAAGATCCATTATTTATTATTACTTAGTGATGCATTTGGTGGTCATGATAATGAAATGGTGACCACCTGAAAAAGGTGGGAAAAGTTTACCTAACAGATCTAGACCCCAAGTGGGAAAGGGCCAAGACATAGTAATGGGATGTAGAGCTTAAGGTGGAATGAATACCTCATGAGATAAGTGTTGACACTACTCACATTTCCTAAAATGTTTGACATCATCATGTTCAATAGAAAGCCAAAATTATCTCATTCTATGTATTTTTCAAGCAATTGTGTGGCCTCTAAAGTGACCAACACAAACCCTATTGTGAAAATCAAAGAGGACCCTTTCCAACTCCTCTTGGTTTATACATCTCAGCAACATGATATGAAATGCCTTGTGGTAAATAACCTCATCTAAAATGACATACTTAGAAGTGATAACACAAAGACACCACATCTATTTAGAGGTGGGCCCTTTAGAATAGGAATGGATAATTAATTAATTAATCATATTAGCATACCCATGATTGAAAACCATATCAATATTCTCTATGTAACAATTTAATTCATTAGGAAAATTAGTATCGATGAGATCACCAACATCCATAATAGAGTTTTCTATCCAATCTATAATGACTTATCCCTTGATGGATTTATATTTGATGTAAGTAATCTTAAACTCACTCAAAAGTGTGATAAAAAATCTATATTTTTGTGTGAGGGATATTTGGGTTAGGAATGTTCATAATTCTTAAGACCTTACTATAACCTATATTTCATGATTAAGCATATAGTCTCACAATTAAATAGTTTATAACATAATTTTAAATCTTTATCTCTATTTCCATATAGCATGATTCATAATACATCAGAGTGAGGCTAATGAAGTAGATGACACACCTTTCCATCATCATCCTCTCTAGTCAGAATGTAGGCAAGAGACACCTCTTTTTCCCTAATATAAAGTATGAGTGGCTTGTCATATTTGGTCACCATAAGTGTTAGACAAAATATAAGTAAATGTTTTACTTCTTTGAATGCATCGTATCAATTGTTCATCTAGTTTAATCCACTTGTTTTGTTAATTAAATTATTAATTTAATGAACTACATAGGTGAGGTTTATATTAATCATAAAATGAGATACAATTTTATAAAGAATGATCTAATCCCTAACTCATTAGTAATAGGGAGTATGTCCATAATTTGACAAATTTTGGATGCATTAATAAAAATTACATTTTGGAAGATAATCTAGCCTTATATTTTTCCACTTTTGATCCCAAACACATACTTAATAAGGTTGAAAGTCATGTTCTATTTGAATAAACACATGAGGATAATGCATATCTCCTAGATGGTCAATCCTTTGCTTCATTTTTCCTAAAATGTCATCTACATATACCTCCACTATATTATGAATAATATCATGAAAATTATGGCTCATGGCTCTCTGATATGTTTCCACATCATTTTTGAGGCCAAAAGGTATGACTTCATAACATAAGGTCCCCCATGGTATGGTGAAGGAGGTTTTGCTTTGATCTTCATAAGAGATGTATATTTGATTATAGATAGATAAACCATCCATGATAGATATCAAATAATAACCAAGTGTAACATAAAATATAACATCAATAGACAGAAGAAAAAAACCATCCTTATGGTATGCTTTGTTAATATAACAAAATTCAATACATATCATAGTTTATAAAATTTTATTAGGATGAGGATGATGTTGGATATCCTTTTGGAGTGATCCATAAGATTTATAAACCCTACCTTAAGGATTTTAGTGACTTCATCATTCACCATTAATGGTATATTTGGCTTCATTGGCTCAAGCTTCTATTTTATGGGTTTTTATTTTATTATTTTTGGGAATAATGGAGTTTTATTCCCATTTAATAAACAAGTTTGAGTAGGGAAAATCAGTAAATAATATTCCTAATTATGGCTACTGATTTTTGAAATTGAACTACAATTGGACCTTTCTAAAAATAGTAAGAGAGCAAGTATAAAAGTAACTTAGCTTATTCTAGACTATTTTAACTGAGATAGAGTCTAGAAATTTATATGCAAGACTAGAACACTATCATAAATAGGATTTTGGACTTCATTTTTTGATTAGATAGGAACATCAAAATTAGACACCCTAGGTTCTGGCACTATAGTCCTTATCCAGTGCTATTATCTTGAGGGTTTAAGCTTTCTAGGTTTTGTTCACCTACTCAAGGTGAGAACATGTACCAATTTTTAAGTTTTCATTGTTAATAAAACTCCCTATAGAGTCGATTCCTCATGTACTTAGATATTTTATGCAATTGAATGAAACTTTAGAAAAATGGGAAAAGGGGTTAGTGTGTAAAGGATACATTAGACACACTTCACACCCCATGTGTGGGCACGTTGCCTATATACCAATACTCTGAAGAAGGATCAAGCTAATGTAGTTCTTCTATTGAAAAGCTTACTGCAATTGTGTATGAAAAATGCAACTAGATGTGAAACTAGGTGTCCTTTAGATGGCTACAGATTGGTGTAAGGGTTTGAATAAACTTGGAATAATATTGGAAGGTTTTATGCAAAGAATAGGGAAAAGTGATTGAGTGTACTTAATTGCATTCTTATTTATCTCCTATAAATCAACCCTTCTAAATGAGATTTGAATGGATTTATATAGGAAACTATTGATCATGGGTCAAATGTATTCACATTAGGCTGACAAGGAAAAGGATAAGGATTAGAATAATCTGACCATTGGGGCTCAAAATGAACTTGGTAAATATAATCAAAAGTGGGACTCCCTAGAGTTTAGTGCTATAGTCCAAGTTGGGCACTATTTTCTAGAAGTTATGAGACCTAAGGGGATGGATGTTTCATAGGGAAAATAGTTTGGGTTAGATAAGGTTAATTTTAGAAGGCTATGGATGTTTGTAAATCAGTGGAAAAGAGCCTAAGATGATGAAGAGAGAAAGTAAGAGGGACCTGTGGGTTGGGTGTCAGTAGTCATGCTCAAGTAACCAAATGCTGTATTTTATATGACTACATTTGCCTCCCATTTATTCTAGTGATGCAACAAAGTGAAATACTAGGATAAAGGAAAGAATAAAAAGTGTACCTAAAATTACCTACAAAGGTGAAGCCCATGAAGCTTGTGTGATGTTGAGTAATGTTGGATAGTGAATATAGAGCACATTGTGCAAGTGTGAATATGTGAAATGAAACAAAGAGTAGATTAGTTCTTATTATATGTGATATAAAAAAAGAACACAAAAAAGATAAGTAAAAGGAAAAAGAAAATAAAAGAATGAATACACCTCATCAGGTATGTAAACCAATACAAAACCTATTGTGATCATGAGTAGGTTGAGTAATGTTGGATTGTGTTGGATGACATTGTACCAAAAGTTATATCACAAATGGATAAAAGTGCTCAATTAATTGAAAAGTGGCTCAAAAATGCAAAGGTAGGCCCTTTGGATCCATCATCACCTACTAAGTGAAGCTAACGAATCATGCATATGTCAATCTATGTTTGGACTATGTGTCCAAACCTCTAAATAGGTGGCTCAAGAATACAAAGGCTAGATAGACCTTTGGCTCCATCATTTCCTACTAAGTGAAGCTAATGAATAATTCATGTGTCAATTGATGTTTGGAATATGTATCTAATCCCTCTGAATAGGTGGCTCAAGAATACAAAGGTTGGCTCTTTGGCTCCATCATTACCCCATGAAGTGAAGCTATGAAGTGAGACTGATATAGAATAGATGTCATATGAGATGGCTCATGAAGCCCATGGATGCTCTAAAAGTCCAATAATATGGTATGGATAGTTGAATGTATGATATAAATAGGCCACTCTTAGCCATTTCAAAAGATGGAGGTTAGGCTTGTATGAAAGCCACTCTAAAATTGATTCAATATGCCTATGCAAAAACCAACTTGGGAACTTGGGTACTCAGGAAGCTATATTTGTATTAAATTTCAACTTGAGAAATGATGCCAACCACCTATCAATGGAGTAAGACATGCAAATGTTGACAATGCTTGGGTAATAAACTAAAATTGGAAACAAAGAAGAAAAATATGCCATGTATATTACCCCCAATAATTGGTTTTTGGAACATGGATTCTAATCTATAAGTTATGTCAACTGCCTAATCTAAAACTGGAAGTGAGAGCCATCATGATGTGCATGATACACCCTATATCTTGATTTCTTGAGAAAAGTGTACTTAAACTATTGATTCTAATTGATCTAGATGTGCAAAAATTGTAGTTGAGGTAAAAAATTTGCCTGTTACTAGAAAAACTAGGTATTGTTTTGCCTGGATAAGAGTGCCAAAATGAGGATACCCCTATGTTTGGCACTACTATCTATTTCTAGTTCTATTATCTTGTGTTGAAACTAGTTGTTGATATAAATCTTCACTATTTTTTGCTTTATTCTAATTGGTTTAACCTCTAGATTATAAACTAGGTGATCCAAATGTTGTTATTTTGACTTCTAGGATCCTTGATCTCTATGACAAAACGTTTGTGTGTTACCCCCTCTTCTAAGGGTAAGAATGATGAACCTGCAATGACTTCCCTTAAAAGAAAAAAGTCTTGCAAGTGTGTTATGTTGCATAGATATATGATATAGTAATGAGATTTGAAAAGATATCTCTAGATATAACAACGTTTGTATTGAGAGATTTTTATATCAACAAGGGTATGCCTAGATAGATATAAAAATTTAAAAGCATGTGCAATGTACTAAACTAGAACTATAAATTTTAGATGTTAGTTTTTAGTTGTTAGTTGGAGGGATGGAACATGATGTCCATCATGGCATCCAAAAAATCAAGGTAAATGCATGATATGGATCATTACATTGTAATAATTGAAAAATAAATCAAGAAAACAAGCATACAATGTAAGAATAAAGAAGCATACAAGGTTGGCCAAGGGGCCATTTAAATAAGGGAAATGGGCACATGTCACTCAAACTAGAAAGAAAACATAGAAGGCATGTTCAAATTCCACATACACATACAATTTGAAACAAGCAAAGATTGGAATGAGGCTCATAGGTACATAGAAGAGTACAAGCAAGGGACCTTGGCAAATGTCCAAAGATATGCACACATGAATAAAATCAAAGGACATTGACAAATGTCCTAAGGCACAAATAAGAAACAAAACTAGAACTAAAAATGTAAACACATCTAGATACGTAAAGAAAGAAAGGAATGCATGTAAATGGGAAAGGTAGAATCATATCTAACTAATCAAAGTAATAGTGAATGTATGCAAGACACATTTAGTAAAAGACTAGGTATATGCTAAGAGATACACAAGTGATAAATACTATTGTAATGTCGATATAGTAATCTATGTAATCTAGTAAGTAATATACATCAATATGATAACTCAGAGTGGGTAGTGTAGGATTGACATAACCTAGATGGTGTTGTCATGTAGAAGATGACCCTAGTGGGTATGTATATTTATGTGTGTTTAGAATGTAGAAGTAGGAATGCCCCCTTAATGGGTAGAGTAAAGCAATAAATGATCTAGAAATCACTACACACACTCAAAAGAGATCAAATGAAGCATGGTAATATAGATAAATTGACATACAGTAGCATGAAACAATAAATTTAAAGCATGGATGATGCATACAATTGAAATGTTTTTGGTGTTTTGATAAATTTGAATGTTTTTGTATTTTAAAAAATTTATATTGTTTTTATATTTTTATATAAGCTATGTACAATCAAGTATAATATATTATGTTCAAGTAGGTTGGGATAGGATGCTAATAACCGATAAGTCTCATGTGAGACTCCCTATCATGGTGTCCTGTATTAAGAATTGGAATCATGTTTGATCATGTAGTATAATGAAAATGTTGAGATTGTGGCTCTAAAATTTATATATGTTGTAAATGTTCTAAAATCTTTGAAGTAGAAATTGATTTTGGGGTCCCTCTATAACTCTAAGAAGTGGATGAAATTTTAGGGTTCTTAGGGACCCATCTATAAGTAGGAGAAACTCTTTGAACATGTGCTCTATGTGGAGATTCATGAGATCTTAATGAAACTACTCTAGGTGTAAATACTGTATCAGGAAGCTATCTAGAATCTTAAAGCTATGGAGGTGTATGAACATTATTTACTGGTGATGGATGCCTCCATTGTATTTTAATCTGAAGTGGAATAGGAACTAAAACTAGAGGAGAAGATAAAAATGGTGGGAAAACTAAAACTAGTGGTGAAACTAAAACTAGTGGTAAAACTAAAATTGGTGGCAAAACTGAAACTAATGACTAAAAACTAGTAGATGGTTCTAAAGTGGGGAGTGGGAATTCATATAGAACTCTAATGACTATAACAACTTGATTATCATGAATTAATTTCATGCATCTATGAACTTTAGAAGGTACTACTCTAAGTTTTTGAATGCATGGTTGACCAAGTAACATATCAAAACCTCCTATGTTGGGAACTATAGTGAATGGTGTGGACACATGTGTAGGACCAACCTATACTAGAATTAATATCTCACCAAATGAACTCTTGATATTCCCATTGAAACCATTAATAATTATGTCTGTCAGAGTGATATCCTACTCTAAATAGCCTAATTGTTGTAGTAGTGTCAAGGTGCACATGTTAAAACTAGAACCATTGTCAATAAGCACACTGTGAATAGGTTGATTTTAAATGTGAGATCTGATAAAGAGTGTATGATAAAATTAATCATCCTTGATGATCTCCTATTTTGAGAAAGAGATAGAATTTCTAGCTAAAACTTTAGAATTATATACACTGATCATGTTGCTTAAAGTATGTAACTCAACTAAAGGTGCCTTGTATGTATCTAGTGGTGGATGTGCATGGTATGTGTGGTGAACACATGATGTGTATCCTTTCTCTTTCTTATAATGATATGGAAATGGATATGAGAATATTTTAAAAGCTTTATATTTTTTTGTTTTACATGTCGAGGCTCAACTAAAGTGTTAAGATCAAGAAGGTTATCATCTATCAAGTCATGTATCTTATGTTTCAAACTGATGCATATGTTTGTAGTGTGGCCTAGTACCCTTTGGTAATAAAAAAACTCCTATTGATCATATCCCTTGGGAAAAAATTGTTGGATCAACTTCACAAATATGAGGGAGAGATATGATATTACAATCTGAAAACTATTGTAAAACCCTGGCCAAAAGAACTAAAAGATGTGAGAAAGTACATCGAGGGGTTGTTGATAAAACTATATGCTGAAGAGACCTTGAAGCTACATTTACTATAGGTTGATTCTATCCTTTTGTATCATTTAACTTGACCTTGTATGGGAATTTGTTTTTACTCTTATTAGTTGTGTATCGAATGCTTGTATACTTGAGTTTTCCCATTGAAATAAGTTTCACTTCTATTTCCTTTAGTGTATGGAATAATTTAGTGAAGGAAGAGAATTTCTTGAAAATGATTGATTCAGGAAGTGCTAGTAGAAGACTTTATTTGAAGAGTTCCTATAACTCTTGATCTACCATAGGACTAGTCATCTCAGCCAAGATGGTCTTATACTGAAGAACATAGTCCATGAGATGCTTATTTGGTCATTGTTTCTATTGAGAAATTTGAGCATATGAAACCTTATCACCAATGTTAATGCTAAAGTTTGCTAATAACATGTCATCTAAAGGATTGAATGCATGAATTGACTGATTCGGTAAACTATAGAACCACTGTAAAGCATAATCCTTTAGGTTCCATGGAAATAGTTTGGTAAGTAACCAATCATTAGGTACATAATCCAAACATACTACATGGAATTCTCTTAAGTGTTTCTATATCACCCTTGCCATCATAAAGAGTAAGCTTGGGTTGAACAAAACCTTGTGGCAAGGGTGTAGAAGTAATATGGCATGCTAATGGTGTATAAATAAGATTAAAAGAATCCAAAGTCTATGTAGGTCTAGTGGTACCTTGCTCAAGATGTAACACCTTGGATTTAAGATATCTTATCTCTTACACAAGGGCTAGTCCATCAGAAGAAAGGGGTGTGTTAGCTATAACTAGTGGCATAAAGCCAAGTTAGGCTACTATAAGGGGTTGTTGAGACATAGTTGCCCCCATAGCTTCATTTTCAACTAGTTTCTCTAAGGGGATGGAAGACTCAATTTATTTAGCCTTTTTAATTTCCATGATATATTTCAAAATTAATGTATGATCTTTAGGATTTTCCTTAAGTCTTTCTCTAAAATTTTGTAAAAACAAATCTTTGTTGAGTACAAATTCATTATCAAAAATGGGTAGAGGTGGATCAATAGTCTAACGTGTTGGATCATAAGCATCGGTATTTACATCATCATTGTTATTTTCATACTATTTTTTATCAAAATTATCCTCATTGAAATTGGTGTAATCTGTATGTGCAGAATCTATGACTAGAACCTGAGTTGGTTGTTTATCCATGGTATATGGCTAAGTTGTAGGAATCTAGGTGAATTCAGGAGGATTGCCACTAAGTCTTGTACTTTCATCTCAAAGGAAGGAATACAGAACTTAGGTGGCATAATGAAAACAACTTGGATAATAGTAGAAAATATTAAGCTAATATAATCTAAATAAGGAACTGTAATATTCATAGAAAGGATATGAAGCTCCCAAACATGTACGGTGATACCTCAAGAAGAAAATAGGTACTATTATATGTAACTAAGGATTTTTTGAAAATATTTATGCAAAATAATATGATTTTCTGAATTTAAAATTGATTTTTTAAGTTTGATATGCAAATAAAAATTCAAAAA